>KL287146.1:16968-61497 GCA_000699545.1 Podiceps cristatus | reverse complement strand
GGGCGCAGGAGGGGCTGTGGCAGTAAGGACTGGGTACTTCAGGACCTGACCATCGCTGAGGCACTTGTTCTTTTCTATGGTTGTTAGTAAGGAGAAAGGGTGCCTTAATTCTTTGGCAACTAAGCTGCCAGATCTGATGCGATGTGACATCTGGCCAGTCTACTTAACCTGGTAATAACAAGTCTCAATCGCTTCCTTGGCTTGTTACCGGGTGGCAGTGCTGCGTCTGAGGGCAAGAGACCCAAAAGCACTGCCTCTGTGGTCTAAACTCTTTCCAACACCTTCAACTCACTGTTGTTCAGAGCATCGTATCCCTTTCTGTCATCTTTTCTTTTTATTTTAAAGAAAAACAGTTCTTCTGTTTACTTAATTGTTAAACACAGACACTGCTGTATGCTTGAAGGGAAGCCAAACATGCAAGAACATTGCCGAGCAAGTTTCAGAATGTAACAAGGGGAAATAAAATACTTAATAACCGCATGTGGCAAGAAGCTCTGGCAAAAGGAAGATTTTAATGAATGACTCAAGTGCAGCAATGTTACTGAGCTGTTTGCAGTCTGTTTCTGAATTGGCTGAGAAAGATGAGGTGATAAGCCACAGCCCAAGTTTAAAGGAAGAGGATGACTAAATGCCCTGCTATATTTGAGAACTTGTTCTAAAAATGAAAAGCCCAAAGCTTTTTGTTAGTATATCCAGGCATTCGTTTAAAGCAAGAAACTGGCTGATAACTTGTCGTTGTGTTTTCTGTGAGGAAAATCTTTTCACCTGTTAGCAACAGGATCATTCTTTTGTGTATCAGGCCATAAAAATCCTACCTAGTTTATTACAATTCTGCTGTATTCAATATTTAATGAAGCCTTGAAAATGCTTAAAAATGAATTTTCTGTTTGATAACTAGAGTATGTAAAATACAATAAAGGTATTCAATTTAGTAATTTAAGCCTGCAATTAAATGTAGCTGTTCTCTAATTGATTAGTACATAGGAATAGATTTGTTGTCATCAAATTGAATGTATGCCTGGCTGTGGTATTTGCCTGTGTTCCTTTTTTTTTTCTTTTATCTATATTTGTGAGATCTCTACTCACCTCAGCTAATTGTTCTTTAGCAATAAAATATCCATGTAGTGTAACAGGTCAGTATGATCTGAAAAAAAACCCAAAACAAAACAAAAAAAAACCAATCAAAGCAAAACCCAGCCCCCAACTGTTTTTGCTGTAGGCAAATGAATGTAATCATCCTGGGTTTGAGGATTTTTTTTTTTTTTTTAAATTTCCTAGAAGAAAATGTGCCGGTTAGTAAATTACTATGCTCTGTACATACAAGCATGTGGGGTTTGAAGTTGGAATAGCTGTTCAGAGCTCAAGTTTGACAAACAGCTGTATTTGCAATGTCCCAAACGGCTTTTGAGGGTATTATGGTTGTTTTTGTTTTTAAACTGAAACAGGAATAGCGTAAACGTTGTACCACAATGATTATAAACCCTGCTTTGTTTTTCTAATGAAAACAACTTATTTGAATAGATACAAAGTTTTTTTGCAGTAAAGGGTGTAGCTAAGTGTTCTTGCTCGGTTCTGTTTACATCTTCCCTTGCAGTCTTAGCCTTTTCCTTCTGGTCATAGGTAAATCAGATGATACCCTCAAATCAGTTACCTTCACTTCTGTAAAGTAGAACAGAGCTGTGCCCAGGCCACCTGATCTCAAAAAAGTGGGCTGTGTTCATGATGAGGTAGAAACAATGGTTTTAAGGCCCAGGACTGGCTTTTCGTTAATGTATGTGGAAGTTTATAGTAGATATTTTACATAGTTTCAAGGAGGAACATTATAACTGCACTTCAGTAACAAGCTCTTGTGATTGAGAGGATAGGAAATGATAAGAAAATGTGTTCATTTAACCATAGAGACTGTTTGTAGATGGTTGGAGTGGGGGAAATGTGTCCAGATGAGTTTTCATATTAACAAAGTGCAAATAAAATCTGACTGTATAGTATTAGCTTAGTGTCTGCCAGCTGCTGTGATTACAGATACCTTTGCGTGCGCTATGTTGTGCTGGCCTCTTGCTTTGGGCCTTCTGCTGGCCATCTGTAAGGGCCCAGAAAGGATTTCCTTCTCTTCCATTGTTTGGTTCATAATATGTTCTAGAGCAGCAGAGGCAAGGTGAAGTATGTAAGTGTCTTCATCATTTTACTGATGCTTGGTCTTTAGCTGCCTGGTTGATGTGCCTGGTTTAAGTAACTGCCTAGTTTAGAGTGATTTCTTTCTGTGTTGTGTAGGGTTTTTTGGTGGTTTGTGGGGTTTTTTTGTTTGTGTTTGTTTGGTTTTTTTCTTCTGGTCCAGGCTTGGGAAGACTATTGCAATTCTGTTTTTGTGGTGTTGTTGGTTTTTTCTTTCTCTTTTTTTTTTTTTTTTTTTTTTTCCGCTCCTCTAGTATGTGTGTGATATGATTCATTCCCTAGTATAGTCCATGACGTACTTTCAACAAATGTCTTGCTGTTTCAGGAATTTGTAGCCTTGATGCTGTTTGTCTCTACCCTCCTTGCTTCCTTGGCATTATAATTGTGACTTTTGACCTTTTTACCTTTGACCTTAAGTCAGGTAATATTTTGTGTTTTGTGGCGGATGGTATGCAGAATTGAGGTCTAGCTTGGTAGAGTTCTTGGAAAACTTGTATGCTGTTGGGAGCTGGCTTCTTTGGTCAAGGTAGTCCTTAAGCTTTAACCCAGTCAGGAGGTCATGTTGAGATAGCTGGTGATAAGGTATCATTTTGCGGAGAATAACAGAATTTATCAAGCTGAACCAAAATAGAAGCTAACATGGGAACTCCTTTTCTTTGCAACTTGTTGATTAGGTGACCCAAAGATGCATCCAGAATATCACTGTTTCAGTTAAATGTAATGGAATTACAGATACAGTCCTACCCTCTTCAGACAGCAAAGGCATGCAAAGAGATGGCTAAAAGGATGATTCTTTATTCTTGAATCATAGCCATATTCTACTGGTGTTTGTAAGAATTTGCTGTAAGAATTGGGCGTAACATACTACAGTAAACTTATGATAGCACTGTGGGGTGACAGAAAGCAAAGCTGCCTCTCTGTTTTTAAGCTCTGAAATAGTTTATTGAAATAGTCGCCTAAATTGCTTTTATCAGAATGTGTTAAACTAGTGCTTGATTAGACTACCTGAAAGACGGGAAGATGTCTTTTTCCTGTCATCACTTCATACTCTCGGTACGCAAAGCCGCAAGCAGTAACATCTCACAGAGGAAGGGGAGAAACCTGAAAAAAAAAGGAAAATCTGATAGTGAGAAAGTATAACACTAGTATGAGTCTAGGGCACCTGTAGACAAATTGCAGATCTTGTATCACTTAGAGTTCAAGTGACAGGATTTTAACTCATTAGAGTCGGTCAGAGATGGGGAGAACAGGTATTAAGATTTTAATTTATAGAAAAATAGAGTAAGAATTGAAAGATTTTATTACAAGAGTAATGATTTTTAGCAGGTTTTTTTTGTCTGACATGCAGGATTATTGTTGAAGAGGAAGATGAGGATAGGACCAGAAACATGACTGTTTAGTTCAAAATAAGTCACTTGCTAACAAAGCAGAGAGAAATTAATGCTTTTCTTGCACCTGGTTCCAGTTCTAAAGGTAGTCACATGCAAGATTTAAGTATAGCTGAGCTGGTCCTGTTCCCGTGTCTCATCAAAGTGTTTGCTTAGTAGGTGGAGTTTGTGAAACAAAGTCCATTATAGAGCTGGTGGCCAAGGGGACTAATAAAAAATTGTGCCCAAGAGGATTTTTAGAGTATGCAGTAGCAGTTGGTTAAACCAGTTTCTCAAAGTGTGTGCTATTGGTATAAAGGTTCCCTATGAAGGCATAATTTCCACCCCCAACCCCCGCTTTCCTGATCAGCTAAACCTAAAAAAAATTAGTGAAGCTACACCGTAATTTGGGTGACCTGAGGTCGTGATAGAGGTACAGATTCCAAAACCGCTGTCTTGAGCGATGGTGGCGAGGCTTAAATAATGAGGTAGATCTTAGGGAAGGTTGAGGTTTGCATCTGGTGGGGAAAGATAGGATACAAAGGCATAAAACATTTGTTACTTGAGGGAGAAGTCGAGCGGGAAGAATTAGATAAAGGAAAACAATGGGAGTAGATGGGAAAGAAACATTTCACAGTGCGATTTTAGCATTTTTCTCCTCTGCAGTGTAACTGCTAAAATTCCCTCTGTTCTAGCTGCACTTCTACCTTTTGTTACAACCTAGTTGTCAGCTGGATCAACATAATGTTTAAATAGACCCACTTGAAATAATATTTTTATGCAACACTGGAGGACTTCAGATAAATTGTTCTACCATAAAGCCAGCAGATTCTGTTAAATGTGTGCCCAAGGCCTTTAGTGTGCGAGTGCTTATTTACAGTGCTTAAGAACAGTCAGTCTCCTGCAGTCTGGTTTATTATTAACCCAGTCTTGGTTTCTGTACAGTTGGAATAATATGTACTCAACTTATAAAAACTGATGTATTCTACTGTTCAAACATTTGCACAATTGGTACTTTTCTAACAGTTTCTTTAAGTCACATGTGATGCTTGGCCCCCTTCAGAAGTAGAAGCTGATATGTTATTTTTGGTATAAGTTAAAGATGTATTTAATTTTCTGCTTATTAACAATACTGTGCTATAGTACAGTAAAAAGCCCTATAAAAATGTGTGGGTTACTTTTACGTGTAAAACTGCAATGTTTTGCGTGACCTTTGTTATAAGTGATGTAGTAAGCCACTGTCCTTGAGCACGTTTTTAAGATCATGATTTTAGTTTTTCTCTTTAAAGAAAATTTAAAGCCCTCATCATCTCCTCTCTAAACTTCCCCTTACTAAACTGGTAACTTTGAACAAGTGAATGTATCTGGCTTCAGTTTTACACCATAATTTAGTGTACCTTATTGTTTAATGATTCATATACATGTCTGTGTGTGCATTACCTCCCCACTGCCCTTTCACCCCCACCCGAAAACAGTTGATCTGCCCATCAGGTCTATTTGCACAGTTCCTTATTCTCATTGAAACAAATGTCTGTAAAGGTCCTTCAGGGTCACTAGATCGGGCCCCTCTCAGTGAGGCAGCCTGTAAAGTGATCAAGCTCTGCTCCCGCAGCCTTTGAAGACTGGTTAGCCTGCTGCAAGCCAGAACTGCCAACATATCCCAGCTTCTTCAGGTCAGAGTGAAACAGTCTTCAAGGAAGAAAAGGCCTTTCAAAAATGTCAGTGTTTTGTCTCTGATGTGTTCTTTAGTGGTGTGTGGTTGGGTTTTTTTGGCTTACTTTTTTAGTGTTGGTTTGAGTTTGGTTTTGTTTTGTTTCTTTTTTTTTTTTTTTACTTTAATGCTTGAATTCTAGCCCAATCAGAAATGCTTATTTTAATTGTACTGCTGTGTAAGAAGCAAGGTTTACTAAAATTGATGAGCTTCAGGCGCTGTAGAAATCAACAGCTAGCCTGCCATGACCTTGCATCCCCAGACAGATAGGCTACTTAAAGCCTAAGCTACTCAAGGCAGTTTGCTTGCTTAGTGGTCTGCAGACATTGGAGGTTGTTTCTAGTGTCCTGTGTAAACCTCAGGTGAGACTTCCTTTTAGTCTAAGACTTGCTAAATCTCCAGGATTTCAATATTTCACCCACAGGTATTGAAAACTTAGTTGCGAGTTAGTATTTATTATATAATGATTTCCTGGGTTAATTGTTTCAGGCTTTGGTTGTTCTGAAAGGACATATTAAAGATCAGCATGGAAGGGACTGGAAAAAATAGGATCTGTACTGTTCACATAAATATCTCAAATGATTATATCATTCAGTGTTGCAGCGGTAGCACCTGCATGTGGGAACAAAGTCAACTCTCTTCCCCTGAAACTGGGTTCTGAAAAGTGTCTTGCAGCATGTAAATTAGTTGATGACATCCAGCCAGACTTCAGCTTTTCTACTCTTGTTGGTCTAGGTAGAGCTACTAAGTTAAATTGCTATTTTGCAGAATATATAGACTTACCTTTATAGTTGGAGTTGCACTGTGTTAAGTATAGAAAACAGCTATTAGATAAGCTCTACACTGCTGTAATTTTGACTGAATACTTCTGATTTGCAGATCTCTAGTAATTATCAGCACTTTGGATGGGCGAATTGCTGCACTGGATCCAGAAAACAGTGGGAGAAAACAGTGGGACCTGGACGTGGGATCAGGTTCTCTTGTGTCATCAAGTCTCAGTAAACCAGAGGTAAGGCTTAATCTCTTTCCTGACTAAAGCTTTAAAAGCAGAATTTTCTGTAATAAACCAAATGCAACTTCCTCCATATTTGTTAGATTTGATAATGCAGCAAACTTAGTATGGATAAAGTTTGAGAGCTATTCTCAAACTTTTTTTTTCAAGTGCTTACATCATTTGCCATTTCAAACTAGAGTGTGTCAGCATTTTAGTCTCACGATTGACGTATGTGATAACTATCGAACTAGATAATGTAACGGAGTTTGGCAATTGTATGCAATTGCTGATTGAAAACAAGTTACTTATAGTTTGAAGTAGATGAAAGGATCATTTGCTTTGTATTACTAGAGTATGTTTTGGCAAGTGCTGTCTCTTTTTTCTTTTTTTCCCCTCAAGACAAGCAAAAGTCCTTGTTACTTAAGCCAATCCTTTGTTTGTTTATTTTTTATACTAGATAAGCAGGCTGCCTATGAAACAGAATGTGCTAGCAAAGAAATAGAGTGCTGAAGGTCACCCTGAAGTACTGGGTGGTAAAGGGTTGCATCAGTTCTGGCTGATGAAGTGTAAGGGGAAAATCAAAAAAGTTAAATTTCTTGTTTGGTGCTATTTCCACCATCAGGTTGAATAAACTTAGGCTATAAATAAAAAGGAAGGTTTTTTGCCTCTTTTCCCGCCCTGCACTGAAGAAGTGAGATCCATCAGTCATTCTCTCCTAGAATTAGGAGGAATAAATATAGCAGCTAAGAGGTAGTTTGTGGTAATGACAAAGTGCATGGTCCTTCACTGTCGCGGGTGGTTGGATTTGATGACCGGTCCTGTATTGTTCTTTTGCATGGTGAGCATCGGAAAATGAAAGTTGAATTTGGGGTATTCAGACTATATCAGCATCTTGCTTGTGGTTCTGTTTTGGTGTCTAGATTACATGACCTCTGTTTCGATATAAAGTCTAAGGAAAGATTTGGTCTGTTGCTGTTGTAGTGTAAGTATGAGAGCTAGTAGTAGTAATAAGTATCTCACATTGCAAAAGTAATGTGAATGTTAACTCATGTTCCTTTGTTTCTGAGAAATAAAATGTTGCATCTGTAAATAAAGTTGAGTCTTATTTAGATATATTTTGGTGTTTAAGATATAGTTTTTGTAAGAAAGAACAACTTTCTTAAAAATATGTTCTAGAACACAATTTAAAAGAATACAAAAGCTGTAAAGAGCTCTATAAAGAGGAAGATGCCAATTATAAACAGTGGTCCTTCACAAATGTTTTCAATACTAGATACTTAAAATATTCTTCTGTTCTCTGTTGCTGCAAATAGTTTCTGATGACCACTGTGAAAATAGAACAACTGGTTATAAAACACACATTTGAAATATGTGCAAATATAAACTTTTTTCAGTACAAATTAAGACATGAGCCCATTTTTTTAAAGATTTCAAGAATGCAAGCATTTAATACTATAGAAATGTTATGTAATGTAGATTTTTGTCGCTCAACTAATCTGTCCAGAGTTTTGATCTTTTTCTAATGTGGTATGACTGTAGAAACTAAAGGTTGGTCTTAGACAAGAAAAAATGTAATTTGTCCATGGAATATTTAATTCCCTTTTGTGTCAACAAGTTAGTAGGTTGTGGGAGTAATAATAATACACTTTAAAGAGCGCTTGTTATGCAGATAGGAAGTTCTCAGATGGGCTTTCAAATTGTTGCATTTCTACAACTGTGACCAAAGACACTGATGAGTTTTGGCAGTTAAGATGCAGAGCCTACGAGAAAACTAATTTTGGAAGTAAAACTTCATTCTGGCCTTTTAGAAGCTGTTAAATGTTATGAATATAGGCCTTTTTAGGCTTACTGTCATGTAAACAAATGCTGTTAAGATAAGGCAGAACTTACCAAGAAATGAAAGTGATGAATCCTCCAAATAAGCTACACTTAAAGATCTAAATACTTAGATGTTTAATCTGCTGTCAGTATCAGCTGAAAGGCTTCATGCAGTGAATCTGGAGACTATTTGAGTAGTTGGCCTCATTAAAGTTGTTGAGACAGTTCTGTTTTGGGTCAAAAAGTTAAATTCATTTAAGTCTCATAGTCTGTCCTCTCCCCACTCAACAGTATTTCCTCTCTGATTTGGGCATGTGGCGTGTTAAATTTCACTCTCAGACTTACTATTAAGGCTTCTTCTTCCTTTTCCAACATTTTTGAGGTAAAAAAGTTCCCAGTGCTTGCAACCACAGTTTTGTCTTCATCATAAAACAGTACCATTACTTAAGCTGTTAACCTACATCTTCTTGTAAGAAATGGCAAATGAGAAACTCTTTTTGCATTACGCTTGCTGTGTTAAAAGACTTCTGCTCTTTCAGAGTGAGGAAAGTGTGCTGCTCTATCTTAATTGTTTTGATGAGGTTTTTTTAACTATCTTGGGTGAGAGTGCAGTGAACTGTAGTTCCAGGTCCTGATTGAAAAGCATCAGTTTAATTTCTAAATGCCTTTTAAGGAAAGACATTAGATCTTTGAACTTTCAGTGTTTAATAGCACAGTAGTTACTTCCTTTGCCTAACTGCAAAATGTCAACTTGGCTGTCTGGAGCTCATGTGTTAATTAGGAAAGTGAGGTAGTAAAATTTCAAATGTTCCAGCAGCTCTGTCAAACACTTCAGATCTTGAAACTACTGCTTAAGACACTGACAAGTGAGATGTTCATCATTTGTCATGTGAACAGATCAATTAGAAAGGAAAGGCTGCTGAACTACTAGTTGTGTTTCTGGGTAACTAAAATGGTAAAATTCATTCTTTGGCTCTAAGCTCCAACATAAACAATCATGGTCAGGGTGCCAATGATGAAAAGGTATGACTCTACATTTCAGTCTTGTGCATAAGAATTTAAAACCTTTGTGTCCTTGTCCATTGTGTTAAAATGAAAAGCCCTTCTCTCTAAAAGCTGTATGTTTACATACGCAGGGATTTCTTGCTACTTGCACATAAAGATTGCTTGTTAAAGTTCAGGATAAAGTCATTGATCTCAAGTTTTTTAAAAGGGAGCTTGCTTTTAATGAAAACACTTCAATTTATTCTTTAAAACTTAGCTTTGTAATGAGTACATCATCTGTACTTAGTGAGAAGAGAATATTTTTTTGAGAATTGGCTCGTTAAAATAATGATACTTAACCATAGTGAAAAAAGAGAACTGCTTCTCAAGCAGTGGAAATGGTTCATAGCACATTGAGACTGTTGTTTATTAACAAGCGTGACCTGTCTTCTTACCTGCATAGCACTATACTAAATTACTTAATGGGATTCTGTTTTTCTTTTACAAGGATCTATTATTTGAGAGAAATGAAAGTGTGAACTAGCCTGTATATTAAAATGACTGGCCAGTAGTGGCTAGCATGACTGATGGGACAGCAGGAGGCTGGAGAGGAGTTGGAGACAGGAAAAAAGCCTACTGTGGGATGGATAAATGGTAGAGATACCCCTGTGAAAAAGCTGGTAGCTGGTGTTTGAGAAAGGGGAAAAGTAGGATATGTGATGGTGATGATGTGAGAGTAACAGCTTAAACATGACATTCATGACTGACAGGATTTTCCTTTGTACTGTCAGGAACACTGCAGCTCCCATGTGAGAGTAACAGCTTAAACATGACATTCACGACTGACAGGATTTTCCTTTGCACTGTCAGGAACACTGCAGCTCCTATTGATCTCAAGTTTTTTAAAAGGGAGCTTGCTTTTAATGAAAACACTTCAATTTATTCTTTAAAACTTAGCTTTGTAATGAGTACATCATCGGTACTTAGTGAGAAGAGAATATTTTTTTGAGAATTGGCTCGTTAAAATAATGATACTTAACCATAGTGAAAAAAGAGAACTGCTTCTCAAGCAGTGGAAATGGTTCATAGCACATTGAGACTGTTGTTTATTAACAAGCGTGACCTGTCTTCTTACCTGCATAGCACTATACTAAATTACTTAATGGGATTCTGTTTTTCTTTTACAAGGATCTATTATTTGAGAGAAATGAAAGTGTGAACTAGCCTGTATATTAAAATGACTGGCCAGTAGTGGCTAGCATGACTGATGGGACAGCAGGAGGCTGGAGAGGAGTTGGAGACAGGAAAAAAGCCTACTGTGGGATGGATAAATGGTAGAGATACCCCTGTGAAAAAGCTGGTAGCTGGTGTTTGAGAAAGGGGAAAAGTAGGATATGTGATGGTGATGATGTGAGAGTAACAGCTTAAACATGACATTCACGACTGAGCGGCAGCAGTTCCAGTGCTGCGGGCAGGGGCTGCACTGGGATGCACTTGATAAAAGTAACTGCATTGGCTCATGCTTTGGCTGTTGCAGACTAATCCCTAAGTAAGCGTCTTATTTCCTTTTTTGAGAGATTGGGGATCATGGGACAAAATAAGTTTCAGTTCACGAGGCTGACATTTATAGCAGTCTTAGTAAACATACCACTGTATCCTGGAAGAAAAGAAATAATTGGGTTTTGTCCTGTCACGAAGTCTGTCAACATCCTTATCCCTCTAAAGGCTCTCAGAACCTTTGTGTTGCATGGTATATATACTAAATTCTTGCCCTCTTTTTTTTTTTTCTTGTGATAGCCACATAAAATAAATTTTTCTACACACTTAAATGTATGATGTTTTCTTGGACATAAAAGTGGCCTGTTTTTGTGAAATAGCCTAGTATTATATTTTTTTTCTCCAGAGAAATGTGGAGATGCAACGAAGTTTTATATTTAAGTCAGCTGAAACCTAAATGCATTGTAGGCAAAGTGAACCCAGAGATATCTTTAGCAGATTATTCCTTTTTTGCCCTTTGGAGAGGACTGATGCTTAGAGCAGTGAGTTAGGAAAGGAGTTTGAAATCTCCAAAGCTCCACTAGTGACAGGATTTGATGTACAGTATGACTGTCTTCTGCCCCCCATTTCCTTTATCAGTATCATAAACAGTTTCAAATTTTCAGTGCTTTGGTTCCCCAAAAGAAATACTGAGTTCCACTGTGAAGTGTCCAGGCACCTGGGAATCACTTGAAGGTACTGACTGCCTGCACTTCCCTGCACATGGGATAAGGCGAACTGTACTCAGTCACACCAGAGAAGAGCCAGAAGCTGTCTTACGTTGCTTTGGGAGCATGGGAAGAAATTCAGTTAACTCTCATCCTTGGGCCTGTTACGCTTTGGTGCAGAAGAAATTGCAAAACCCACACTGAAGTGGGTCAGGGCAAGACAAGAGGTCAGAAAGCCCCCTGATGGCCTTGAATTGTGATTTCTGGATTCTTTTATGTGCCCTCCCAGAGGTTAGGGGAAGGGAAATAATTTAACCGTCTCTTTGAAAGAGAAATCCTGTAAACATCAGTTTTAGGAAAGTCACTCCCACCACTTAGGGCACCCTTGCAATAGCATTTTATTAGCCTGAATAAAAATTAGATTTCTGTTTGGTCTGTGTCATTCTACTTCAGTTAGTTTTCAGTTAAGTCACTGCCTGTAAATATCATCCAAGGAAAAGCTGGGATATGTTTGCTTTGAGTTTGGGTGGGGAATGCTTAAGACTGTCACTCAGATTTGTTTAAGTACTTTCACTTAAAAGGTTATTATAGCAGCTGTTGAATACAGTGCTGAATATTATGTGTTTCTGTTAAGCCCGTATAAATCTGTTCTGACTCTGCTAACAGTCACTGGACAAAACAAAAGGGAGATTAGTTTCAAACTACACAAACATTCTGAGAAAATAGCACTCTCTGGATTCTGCTTAAAAATGAACAGCTCTGGCTAGCTTGCTACTGTTAATCTTAAAATTTAATGTATTTGTACATCTCAAAACATCTGGCACGGGACACATCAGCAAGAGAAGCAGACTTTCCTGCGTAGCAGTTGGAAGTGTTTGTGTACCGTACAGGCTGCCTGCGGGAGCAAAGGGGTCAGACTCCATATATAGAAAATAAGAAGTTGGTTGTCTTAAGCCTTAAAGTGTATGCAAAACTTTTCTTTAGAAAGCTTTGCTCCAGAAAGTAAAGAATAAAACTTTAAAAAATTCTAGTAATGCTGTAATGTTACTTTCCAGCTGTAGTATTTTGTGATCAGATGTAAAACCCAAAATTGCTGTAAATCAATGGACTTGTTATTGAGGTGACTAATCTGGGGAAGATCTGTTTCCCTGCAGGTAGGGTGGTATGATTTTAGATGTCTGGAAGCGTATACTAGTAGAGTTGCTTGTGTCCTGTAGCTGATCCTTATTTTTGTGTACTACTGAGACAGATGTAGGGCCACCAGACACTCCGATAGCTGTGGTATCATCGTCCCTGTAGAAGAAGGCTGGGGCATTATCCAGCTTTCTATCATACAGGCTTTCTATAATAGAAATGAAATTAAACTGTACTGAATGAAATACAAGATGTGGGGATTGATAACAACAATTTTGTTGAAGGTTGGAGGTGACCAGTTTAAAACAGAATACTGTATACTAAGAGATCCCGTGATGGGTTATCAGCTGCCATCTCAATTCCTCGGCAGGGGAAGGAAATATGATCCTGTGCTGCCTGCGGGTAGAGAGAGAGATATTAGTGTCTTAAATGGTCCTGGAAAAGCTCATAATGAATAAGACGTGAGTGTCCAGAATTGTACTTCAAAGGAAGATTGCCCTCAATTGCAGTTGAGGCAGAGAAGGCAGAGAAGGACTATCAAGGGGACTGGAGCCTGTGTTTTGCAAGAAGAGAATAGATGTGACTGCTCTTTAACTATGTGGATGTATTATATGATTCCTGATGGCACAAGTGGTTCTTTTCATTTCTGTTGCTGGAAATGTGCACGGTGTGCATGGCTGTAAAGAGGTGAGAGGCTTGGGAAACTTGCCGGAGAGATCTGTGGATTTCTGAGTACAGATCTTTGCTGCTGTCTTGGTGAAACGAAAAATATAATTTATAATCCTCCTGAAAACAAACTTTTAATGATGCTTAGTGGACAAAAGGTCATTGGCAAAACACTGAATGTTTTGAAATATTTGGGTAGCCAGAAGTTGTGCTTTTCTAGGAAATACAACCAAACTTTTTAATGTGAAGTGGTAAACCTATGGGGGAGGAGAATTGCTGATGGATGCCCGAGCTGAGTTAGGGGTTGGTATGATGCAGCATCATGATTTTTGTCAGGGTGACAAGTAGGGCTGTTGCTTAGCCAAGTGGCCTTACGTAGTTATCGAAACTGTACAGTTGTCTTAGTTCAATGTCTTGTTCAATTAAAAAAAAACAAAAGACTTCCTGTAACTGCAGCTTGGTGGCTTTCTTGCTGACACTGGATGTAGGTAGCACTGATAAAGTGCTGACATGTGTCCTCTAACTCTAGGGTAAGGATGTTTTGGGGGATGACAGCTTCCGTTATGAGACATGTGAGAAGCTACAGAACAAGGTCTTGTGGCTTGTATGATATCAGAGCTCTCAACCCCAGCCCTCACAAGTGTGCTCTGCCGTGACCAAAGCCAGGAACGTTTCTCAGTCACTCGGGGCTAATGTTTATCACCAACTTTCCTCCATCGCACTTGCAGCATGGTCAAAATGCATTGCTGCAAATCTTGGAAAGGACCTTTATGATCAGCTCACTGTCTCTAGACTCTCTCTCTTGTTTAGTTTTCTTTACAGTAGCTTGTAATTTAATTACATATGGTACACTGCATGTTTTGTATTGGCTGTTAAGCAGTTCTAGTGTTTACAGATATTAAAATGGATCAACTCTAGTAATGCCTAGACAAATACCTGTTTCAGCGCAGGAAAAGGATAACTCCGATATTTGGAGCTCAGCTTCTCAAAACACAACAAATTGATTTACACTGCCCTAAAACCTTCTTGAACTTTCAGCCAATGTCTTTATCTGTAAAAGAAAGTGCCTGTTTCAAGCACTAAGCATTTTAGGCAGTTTAGCAAATCATTCCTCTAGCAGCACAGCCACTGACACCTCATTTCCGAATTTCTTTGGGCCTTTGTCCCCCATATGCAGGTAACTATTAATCTTTCTGTCAGAGTCACTGCATTTTTCCTGCTCTCTGCTTTCTTTGTACCCTTGAAAGAGAAGACTCAGCATTTGCCATGTTCTGTTCTCCCGTACTGGGCTCTGCTTTCCCATAGGAGTTGCTCTGTGACTTAATTTTCCAAGATACATGGACTCTGTATCCTTACCTAAAAAACCACATCGTCCAGGCAGGGCCAGGGGAAGAAACACCCAAGGTCTAGCAGAGATCAGGTTAAATCCTGGACCCTGAAGTGTCATGGGCTTCTGCTATTGCCTGTTCTCTGCGTCTCTGAAGAGAAGCATCTTGCTTAGCTCCCAGGTGTTGCTATAGGAGCCCAGGTGGTCTGCCAGAGAGCTCTGGGAGGGCGTGGAGGTGGCAGTGGAGTCAACACAGCCCAATACTAGAACAGTGTCTATTTTGGTGGCTAATGAGCTTCTGTATAGGGCCTGTTTCTGTAGAGGCAAGGTTTTGGATAGTTTTCATTTTCTTCACTAATCTTCTCCCTTATGTGATACTAGTTTTATGGAGCTCAGTGATGGGCTTAGTTAGAGCAGCTCCGGTTTGTCTCAGAAAGGACCCCTCTTAAGTTCTAGAAGACTGTTGCAGTCTTTTATTAATAAAACTTGCCATGTTAAAGAGGGGGATGGAATAATGTCAAAGTCTTTCTTAAAGTACCGTGCTTTTTTTTTTTTTTTTTTTTAATATTATTGAGAACAGTTTTAAAAAGTCTGTTACCATGGCAGCAGTGCAGGCTGGCATCTCTGTAGTCAAAACCCCAAGTGTTGTTTGACTATGATTAAAGTAACAGTGGTATTTTAGTTTGCTTGTCTTCAGAAGAAGGGTCTGTATGATAGAACAGCAAACAGGATTGGGGACCTCATCTCTTGAAGCTGGAGCAGTCTAGTTAATGCACTGAAGTTCCTCCGTTTCCCTGCATGGCTGCTGAAGGGAGGGCAGAGGACAGAGTAGGACTAATTCTTTTAATGGCAAACTCAAGATGAACAAGTTACCATGCCCCTGATGCTGGAAAGGAGAGTATAATTCTCAAGCTACTGTGCTGCTGTCATCTGTTGCTTTTTGTACTTTTTGTGCAAAGACAGTTTTGCCAGGACCCCTGGTACCTTACACCCAATCAGACTTTAAGATCTGAAGTGTAGAATCACAACAGAGATACCAACTGTGGTAATTTAATAAAGTTTTTGGAAGGATGTTGCAGGTGTCGCTTTGAGGAGAGAGGAAAAAGGAGTTTTGAAACAAGTTCTCTAGTACTTACCCAGGCACAGGATTACAGCATCGCTTCACGTGCTTATCATACACAAAGTACAGGGCCATGAAAATACCAAGACAATATGTTTATGGCTCAGTCTTCTCTAACCAATGAAAAATGAAATGGAAACTACCAGCTCATGGAGTATCGGTGGTGGTGGAAGGAGAAGAATGACCGTGACAGATACAAACTTGGGTCATATGGATCTTAACATGGGCAGGAGCAGGGGACCAGGTTTCATCACTTGACAAATCCGTGACCTCCAGTTTCTGGGTGAGCCGTACAGCCTGATGGTAAAAATCATCCCGAGGTTTGAGAAACATCTGCACTTACTATGGCTGCAGGGAGCTGGTGTGCCCTTTCGGCATGTCACACCCAGCTGAGGTGAAACCTATTTCTGTGGCTTCTCTGATGTGCCGCTTTGGCACTGGCTGGCTCTTACCTCTTCGGAGGAGGAAGGTCACATAATCCTGCCTCCATAAACTGCTCCATAAAACACTGATTTATCAGGTGGCCAAGTGCAGCCTTTCTCATGCTCCTGGTCTTGAAGATGATCTCAGCAGGTACACTCGTTATCAGAAGCAGGAGGTCATCAGGAACAGGGATGCACTTTGTAAACAAGTGTAGTGCTGAGATCAGAAATAACCGCATTCACAAGAAGGAAAGTTTTTCTAGACAAAACAGCCACGTGTCTGTTGGCATTTCCTGCTCCTTCCTCATTGCCCTTGAACACGTCTCAGAAGGTCATTTTGCTGATCTAAATCATGGATTCCCCTTTTCAGTCAATTTTCTTCTCCCTTGGCTAGTGAAATAGCACTGTATGCTCAGAAGAATTCTTTGCTCTTTTACCAGTGCTTTAGGCAGTGGAATAGTTTAATTTGACAGCCTTTGTTTTTCAAAAGATTGTGCTAGTGCCTGGGTCTTTGTTCTCTTCTTAAGGAAGCAGTGACATTGTGGGCCTTGCAGAAAGTTTGAGGGAAAATAATCTCCTTAGACTGTAGCTGGCCCCTTCATCCCAGCGTACTCCTGTTTGATTAGGGCTTGCTTGTTAGTAATGGTACACTCATCCTTGTAGTACCCCATGCTTCAGGATTTCTGCAGGTAGCTGAAGGGAAAATGAATGAATCAACTCCCTGAAGTCCAAGCTGAAGAGAAGAAATCACCTCTTATATTATAACCTCTTATATTGGAAGGAAGTCATAAACCAGTGCCTCTGCGGATACCTCCCTGCATGCATACCAGAAAAGGGCAGCCAGTAAATCAGTTCCAGACCAGCCTCAACTGGGGACATCTCAAGACCTTGCCCTCCTCTGTGTGTGTATATCTATGTCTATCTGTCGCCTGAAAAATCTGTAAACATTTGTAGTAGGGATACCTGTATTACTATATGCCTGTGATTTTTTTTTTTTTTTGTTTTAAATGTGGAGCACACAATGATTGCTTCCTCTTTCCCAGGTTTGTGCACTCTACCCTTTAAAGTGAAGCTACCATATGTGGCTTTTAATATGTTGCCTAGATTAATTTTAAAGGGGCTTAAAAGACGTAGTTCTCACTGAGAAGTAGATTGCTTAAGAACATGCCAGATGTTGGCTTTGATCCTGTTTGTTACAGTGATCCTATTGTAGAGATAATCATAGAGGAAAAAAATTGGTACCCTTATAATTTAAGATCATATAGGTTAGTCTTAGTTAATTAGTAACTGGAATGAAGCTCTTGCAGTTTATTGCAGGAGTAAGGTTTGAAAACCACAAGCTGAAGTGTTAGAAAAACATAAAGACATAACACTTCCTATTCAAAGGAGAAGATTTTACCTGTGCTTAGTTATTTCCTTGGAGTTATTGGGAAGTCCAGCCCATCTGAAAATGATAATATTGAGTGTTTTGGCACCAGACTTGTTTCAGATGTGCCTGCATGTGAGTGGGCTTTGATTTTGCTTCATATGATAAAGTGTGTTAGGCATGGGAAATTAATGTCACACTGTTAAACAGCTCATGGAAGCTTTAGTACTTCTGCTTGTTTTGATCTCTGTTTACACATTTTTTTTCTCCCCCTTTCTTTCATTTTTCTTTCCTCCACTGCTATAAATCAGCAGCTTTCTTCCTGCGCTGATCAACCTGCCGTGGAACCTCGCGTGCAGTGCCCTCCTTTCCAGTAAAGAGTCTAGACAGCAAATTCCCTGGTAGCGTATGCCATTTCGGATCGTTATGCCTTTTTGCTTTTTTGTGAAGGCTTTTTAGAAACTGCATTACCTCACCCGTCGGCCTGGAGATTGAGCAGCCCGCGCCGCTGATAGGGCTGCGGCACCCTGCGCTGAGCCAATGGAAAACTTCAGCTTCAAACTCTTAATGAGCAAAAGAGCAGCCTCTCATTTAGGGCTCGATAGTTAATGTGGGGGGTTTTTTTTAAGTGTTACTTCTGAAAGACAAGCCACTTAACAATTATGTGCCATATTGCTGACCAGTGAAGCTGAACAAATAGCTATTTACATTGACAGATCAGATGCATGTGTAAGTGCATCGTGGTAACCTACATTTTCTGTGCCAAGAGATTTGCAGCTGACTGCCTGGGTGACTCACTCCTTGGATTAGGAGATGAGGTAATGCTTTTGAGATACAGGGTGATGTCATTCCTTTACCTGAGCTGCATGCCGATGCTAGTTGCTAGTACTTTCAAGGAAAGTCCCTTCGCTGCTTCTGATGTACTAGAGAATGAGCTGCATAACTCGGGTAGGAGTTATTGTTTCTGTCCTTCTGAAGCCCCTGGCTAAACTGCTCATTTAAAGTATGTCAACTCGAGTGCCCACAAATGCCTTTTGTTAGGTGGGTATGCGGGCACCTGCAAGTGTGTACATTTGCATACCTGCCCCCTTCTTCAAATAAAGCTATTTTAGTAAAAGAAGACCTTTGTGATAGTCAGGTACAGTCCCTTGTCAGCACCGTGTCATGTAACCCCATTTATAGATAGATTCATATTAAAAGGTGATCTTTTTTTTTTTTTCCTCTGCTCTGTTTCTGTTCTGAAATACCACCTTTGTGAAAATTAGTAACCTGAATAGCTAGCTTGCACTTGCTCATGGTCAGTTTAACCCCATCTGCTCATACTCTGGCATTGTCCTTCAGTGCAGTAGCTCTTTCGGCTGCCTGCGCTCCCTTTCTTGATGTGTTCACCCACAGCAGTTGCGTCTTTTCTCAGCCTTTCTTTCCCAATGTCGCACAGGACGGGCTGCTCCCGTAGGCACTCTCAAGGTTGGGAGCGCAGGCAGGTGATCGGCAGAGCTGACTGAAATGCTCTCATCTGTCCTCCGCAGCTTATGGGGACCGAGGTTTTAACAGACGAGCAGGCAGTTGCCCCACTGTCTGGGAACTTGTGAAGGCATACAGCCATGTGATCGGGCTCCTATCTTGGGAGTATGCAAGTGCGTGTTGCTGAGTGAGCTTCGTGCATGTTGGGGATTTGGGTGTGTGGTTCCCAAAAATGGCCAGCACTTTGCCTGTTGTTTGCTAGTGGAAAATTTCCCGCTCAGGCCCTGGAGCAAGAGCTTCAGGATGAGGGGTATGTCCCCTGAGCTTGCAGAGTTACGCACCGAGGGTCCCTCTCGCTCAGCGAGATTCCTGGGCAGCTTGCAGCGCTGCCTCCTCCCTTCACAAGCTGCTGGGACAGTCTGCAGCCCTGGGAGTTGTGGCTTCCAGCAAGCCTATATGAAAGGATGAACTTGCAAGTGGCTGTCTATAGCTGCCACTGCCATGTGTCTAGTTTGACCACGCTTTATGAATTTAGCTGACTGGACAGTAGAATTTCTTTAGGATTTGACTTGAAGTCCGTTGATGGCTGGGTTTGCCGGGCTTGGCTCTGTGTGCTGAAACAGTAGTACAGAAGCTGGTTTGGCTTTTGTATATTTGGAAAGCTCTTTATAAAAAAAAAACCTCTGCTGTTCATTCTTGTTTATTTATAGAATACTCATGTTGCTGGAGGTGAGCATGGGCCGCCCCAAACTACTGGCAAGTACCTGGACCATGTGCAGAAAGAAACCTTACAAGGGGTTTATTATTAATGCAGAGTAACAGCTGCACAGACTGAAAGTTGTCATCAGAATTATTACGTGTTTCTGAAATAATGTTACAAAAACATTTTACAATATTACTCTTCTGCGTTGAATGTTTCAACAAGATACTCCAACACCATTACAGCTGCAACGCTGGCACTGACATCTTTTATTTTTAAAAAGCTGGTTTCCAAAATCTGCATGCCTTCGTTTCTTAAGATCACAAGGAAGGCTGCTCTTGAATATGAATGTTTATGTAAACCTTATTTGTTTTTATTTTTCCACTGATCATGTGATTTCTAGAAATTACCCCTCCCCGCACAAATTTTTGCTTTTTTGTTGGTTTATTTTTGTAAGCATATTATATAGAGCTGTGTGGTTTTTTCTCTCCCCAATGGTAGGCCATAATGCAACATCTCTTGTGTGTCACAGCTCTCATACAATGTCTCTTCTGGGATGTTTGGCCTTTTTTGTCATAAGGTAAATACCTAGGAGGGAAAGAATAATCCTCATTTTGCTTTGTAAAGAACTTTGCAGCTACTCTCAGGGGTTTATTTTTATCATCTCTTCAATTACACCGTGTGCTCCTGAGAAGAGTTTTAATTGTCAGTCATCACGAGGTTTTCAAAGCCAGAAAGTATTGGTGTTGGATCCTTTAGGGATCTTAAATTACTGTCACCAGCATTGTTGGGTAACTCACCTAAATTTTCTCTTTGAATGTGTTGTGCCAAACAGCGTAAGAAGAGGTATTAGTCATGACCTGCACACATCTACAAGATCTATCTTTCCCTCCCTGTTTAGGTGAATCTCAACTTTACTTATCATAGAATCACAGAATGGTCTGGGTTGGAAGGGACCCCAAGGATCAGAGTTCCAGCCCCCCTGCCACAGGCAGGGACACCAACCTCCAGGCCTGGACCTACACGAGGTTGCCCAGGGCCCCGTCCAACCTGGCCTTGAACACCTCCAGGCATGGGGCATCCACCCCCTCTCTGGGCAGCCTGTTCCAGCCCCTCACCACTCTCTCTGTAAAAAACGTCCCCCTAATATCTATTTTAAACCTTCCCTCCTTCAGCTTCAATCCATTCCCCCTTGTCCTGCCGTTTTCTACCCTTTTAAAAAGTTAGTGCTGTTTGCTTGTCTGTGACCCAGTTAGAGGAATTAAAAAGTCTCATGTTAGAGAGAATTTAAATCATGGAGGTGTGGTTTCAGATCATAACAGTAGTTCCAGAAATAATAACCAGAAATCTTCTGGATCTTTTGTATGGCTTCGGAATACGCATCTGTGCCTTGGAATCTGAGCAGGGATATTTTGTTTGAAGTGACTAACATGCATGTACCACAAGTAGTCTTTAAATCCTAATGAGTAAAGTATCTGAATTTAATGTAATTATGTTGTAGGATGCTGCCCAAATGGACAGAGGTTGTGAAAAAGCCTTAAAAACTTCCATGTTAATCCTCAAAATCTCAGATTATGTGAATTACAGTTTCTCACCGTTCTTGATCGGCGCAGCCACTGTGGCTCCACAGTATTAGTTACAGCCTATCATGCTGATAATGAGTTTCTTAATAAGCCCCTTAGTACTCATTGACAGTGACTCATACTTCCGAACTAGGATCTCCTTGAAAATCTCAGTGTAATGCATGAAATGCTGTATCCTAGTGAGGATTATTTTTTGACCTGTTGTGTGTTTAAGAAAAAGCGAGGCAAGTTTTTGAAAGAATGATATACTTAAGCATAAGAAATTGTGGGGAGGAGAAGTTACGTTTAACTGTCTAGAAAGGCAAAAGTGAAATGTGAGCTTTGATCTCAATGATAATTGCTTTCTCTGCTTTACAGGGGGATAGATATTCCGGCATAGTCATAAATTGCAAAAGAGTTCACATACAGCCTCAGCTTTTCTTTTAAAACCAAATTCAGTCTTCTGATCTAGAGAGAATGATTGATTCTGTGTTTAGCAGTAAACCTTTAGCAGTAGTAGCAACCTTTACCTACAATGTAGGTAGCAAAAAAAAAAAAAAAAAAAAAAACCACACCATTACCTACAATGTAGGTAGCAACCTTTACCTACAATGCCACTGTCTTGAAACTATCACAAATAATCTGCAAAATTTGCACTTTAACCAGTGACTGCCTCCTAAAGAATGCTTCTTCCCCTATCATATCTTCTAGTTTGGATGAATGCTAATCTGTCAACTGACTGAGCTTCAAAATGTTTTGCTTAAAGTGGAAGAAGTGTCACACGCTGAACTGTTTTTTAACTAATAGTAAAATACAGATTTGATTTGAATGACAAAGTTTTTTGTCTTCAGTATAACTTTGAAAAATAAGACTGAGATACAAACCCATGAAATAGGATGCTGCAATATAAAGCAGTATACTTGCTCATACCGCATTTCTGTTTCCATTTGATCTGTGTGTTTTGATAAAATTGTGGTGAAATGGAGGCTAACCTTCAATTATTTTAGGTATTTGGAAATAAGATGATAATTCCTTCCTTGGATGGAGACCTTTTCCAGTGGGATCGGGATCGAGAGAGCATGGAAGCAGTTCCTTTCACAGTTGAATCTCTTCTCGAGTCGTCCTACAAATTTGGCGAGGATGTTGTTCTAGTTGGGGGAAAGTCTTTAACCACCTATGGGCTGAGCTCATACTCAGGGAAGGTAAGAGCCTGAAAAGTTGCCTTGCAGTGTGTGTTTCTAGCAGTGTGTGTTTCTAGCACTGTCTTGCAAATAGGTTGCTCATGAGATTTAAACTGCAGTACAGCTAAGTATCCAACTGTATGGCATAAAGGAGGAGAATCTGAGCTTCTTGGGCAAGAAATGCAGCGGGCTCATGGCTGGTGCAGTTAGATGTTATGGCCACGCCACTCACTGTAATTTCCTCCTGCCTGTGAGCTCTGTCCCTGCCTGTATCCCCTATGCTGGCTTTAACACTTGCCTTTGCTAGACTGATTCAACTTGCTAACCCAACAGAAAACTATTCACTTTATATTGGATAGCCAGCTCAGCAAGGGGTCGGGGGGCACCAGAGGCAGCACCAAGGAAGGGTCAGGGGTGTTGTAACCAGAGGTGAGTGAGGGGAAAAAAAGAGGGATGACCTATTTCTACCAAGCTGGAAGATGAGTTCAGTTTTATCATATGACTTTGCTGTTCAGCTTATTCTGAAGATCAAAGAAAGCTTTAGGTGACGCAGTTTTTTCACAACTAATTCTAGATTTTTCACAACTAATGAGGGATAGTTGGTTGACAACAAGAAAAACATTCAACACAAGCAGAAGGTTAAGGCTTGGAGTTGTCAGCAAGTTTGCTGTATCTTAGAAGAATTTCTCCTTATGTTTATAGTCACATGCAAAAGTTAAGTTGAAAACTGCTTGCTATCTGACTAGTTCAGAAGGTGTTTTTCTTCTGAAATCCATTGGTTCAAAGTTGTGTATTTTTAAAAAAGATAAAAGAAAAAGGCTAGAAGTAGTACAGGAATTAATTGCATTATTCAGAGTCCTAGAATTGACATCCTCCCCCTAATGGCAGATGTCATTAAAATGCTTGTAGATACTTTATGTAGCGAAGAACAGACCTTTGCTAATTCAGAAACTTTGGTGCATTTTAAAACAAGTTAAAAAAAAAAAAATCTGTTTAAAAATTTTAAACTTCTGATAGTTGTTTTCCACAAAATCAATTGTTTTCACTTTGACCATATATTTTAATGTGGAACACTTCTATGGCATGGTGTAGTGCTCACTAGTGATGAAGAGCATAGACCCAAAATGAGAGTTCATGAAATAATTTTGATTTCCTTGTTGATAGCAGAGAGCACTGTGCACCGACAGACTGCTCCTCCCCCACTGCTCAGGAAGTGGAAATTTGGGGTTCTGCTTTGATTCCTGGCTTATGCTTACAGTAGCAGAGGTGCCTCATACGGGAAATAGTGCCTGACTCTTCCTCATTAAGAGTTTGGGCAGTCTGGCTTTGGCAGTATGGTGTCGATTCAGACTGCCTGAAAGTGCCTTCAACTCCCTTTTCAAAATACAGTTGCTCATGTAATCCAAATTCTGTTTGAGGCTGGGACTGCTGCAAAGTCTGTGTGACTGTGAGAGTTAAGTGAGGTCTTATTTCCCCATTGCTAGCTGAAAAGGCAAAGGGGGAAGGCTCTGTGCTATTTTATATAAAACAATAGAACTTCATTTGAAGCTAGTAGAGTTACACTGAGGCAAATATGGCACAAAAGCAGAATGACACTGTGGGCCTTGTATCTTTCGATACCCCTAGAAATAGTGGGAAGAGAGAGCTAAGATTTCATTCCATTAGAAGTAGAAAAACTTTCATAGTAATAGCCCAAACTGTAGGCTTCCTAGAGTGTTTTGAAAATTACAGTTCCAAAATGCACTTCTCTCTTAAACCAGGCTTTCAACACCTTTCAAGTCGAGCAGCTAAAATCTGAGATCCAAATTGCCTGGGTGCCAAAAATATGTTGTAAGGATTGTTAGCTTTGAATATTGCTGTTGATCACATTAGTTTGTCTTGAAGTTCTTCAGAACTTCCAAGGACCTGTGACTCTCTTGCCTCATCCCGTAGGTGAGGTACATCTGCTCAGCTATGGGCTGTCGCCAGTGGGATGACGATGAAACAGAACAGGAAGAGACGCTCCTATTACACCGAACCCAGAAGACAGTCCGTGCTGTTGGACCACGCAGTGGCAATGAAAAGTAAGTGTCAGAATTGTTCAGAAACAATCCGATAGAGGGAAGTTCTTAATACATAATGTTTTAAGGATTTGACCTTCTTTTTAGTCTCGTAAGACTGGGAATTGCATGAGGGAGTTTAGATTGTTAACCAAAGGAATGCACTAGACTGTTGGCTAGGATCTAACCCCTTTGCTCCTCAGTGCTTTTGAAAAATGTCTTGAACTTCAGTTTTACAGATGATTAGACAGAAAAGACAGGTGTACATATTTATTCCCTCTAAATCAAACGAAAATTACTTTTCTTTTCCTTGCATACCTCAAAAGAGTTTGTCACTGCTCTACTGCACAAGGCAAGTGTCACTAATGTTTGTTCCAACCATTAATTTTGGTACAAAAGAAGACAGTTTAAAAGTCTGCTTATGGTTTACTGATTAATTTTTAAGTTCTTTACCTACTCATGGTAACTGTCACTGTTGGGTTTTTTGGGGTGTTGTGGTTTTTTTTTTTTTTTTTTTTTTTAAACTTTGATGTCTTTACCCCTCATTTTCAGTTGATTTTTAAAATGTCTTCAGTCTAATTTTTTAAAAGTCTCGTTCTTAAATCTACTTTTTTTCATAACGAGACAGTCTATTCTTTAAAAGCTGGAAAAACTGGTTCAGACTGTGACTTTCCTAATGCTGTCACGTTGGAGTTTTAATAAAGTAAGATTTCTGTAAAAATACAGACATGCATTCCACAAACCCCACTTCATAAAGTGCGGGTTTAAAAGGCTGCTTGCCACACACAGATACAGTAACTGCCCAACAATTCACCGGAGAACTAGTCGTTCCCTGTTCCCCTGCTCCCTCTTCTGTCTGCAGCAGGGTTTGGCAGGTTGCACATCTGTAGCGCATCAGAGATAACCGAACTAGAACTTGAATAGATTAGCAGATCAGAAGGCTTAAAATAGAAATCTTGGGTTTCATGGTTCTTAGAGACTGATATTGGCAGGGAGAGGTATGTCATAAGAACATGCTTTTTCCTACCTCTCTTTCAAAAACATGGCATGACGTCTTGTGCACCTGAATCCTCTTGTCTTTACAGTCAGAAACAGAGGTGGTTTCCTGGTGGCATGGTGTTGTTGCTATGGACTTTACAAGATAGCTCTGTATTTTTAATCCAGAGAAAGAAAAGCTTTTAATAAATCAATATATAAAATACACTGAACTTTTGCCCTAGGGGTGTAAATTCTTTAAGGAGACAGTTTTGGCTTATGGTTGATACTAGACTGGTCCTAAGGAACTTGAGGTACCCAGACATACTGTTCAAGAAATACTTGCAGTCTTCTTGCTGTTCAAGATACAGAGGGAAAAGGATGGCAAGTTTGTATCTTCTGTACAGCATTGGGCTGTATCATGGACATAAGAATTATTCTTTCTGAAACTAATTTTCACTTTCTGCCATAATTTGTTGGTTTACAAAAATGAAAGAGCTTTTGGCTATGTAAGACAGGTCTGTGTACCTTATATAGTTGGGTTTTTTCAGTGTTAACATATGCAACACGAGCAATCCTGGTTTCATGAAATACCTGTCAAAGACACCTTATGTTAGGTTGTGTGTTGGATTAAAACAAAAAACCAGCATTGTTGCTCCCCCAGCTGAAAAGCCTTACTTTCCAAATTACATCTGCTTTATTAATGGAGAGAGATGTCTCGTGTAGAATGCTGCTTCCTAAATCCTTTATACTTGTTACTTTCGTGGGCTAAGTAACATTTTCCTACCTAAAGAGACCCAGCTGTACTACTTGATGATTTTAATTGCCCTCTCCATATACTAAACCTTTATTGCCATTGGCCCTGCTTCACCAGCTGTTTTCTCACCTCGCCTGTCATGTTGGACAAGATTTCTCAGCTTCTTTGGTTTGTATTCTGGATTAGCACTCCCCCTCCTGGTACAGTTGTATTAATCTGACAATCTGAAGGTTTACTTGGAAAATAAGGGCCAAATATAGGTAATTCAGTTTAATAGTCTCTGGATGGAGGATTTAAGACTTCCTTGGAATGTGTAAGTTGTTTCTACAAAGATTTTCTTTCTTTAAGGTGGAATTTCAGCGTTGGTCACTTCGAGCTACGCTTTGTCCCAGATATTGAAACTAGAGCAGGATATATTGAGAGCAATTTTAAATCAAATATGAACAAAGAAGAAACAAAAATTATTTCAGATGTGGATGAGCAGGAAGCTATGATGAAAGATACAGTGATAAAGGTCTCAGTAGCTGACTGGAAGGTGATGGCTTTTAACAAACGAGGAGGACATCTGGAATGGGAATACCAGGTAGGGGAAAAAGCGGAATATTAAATGTTACAAAAGTAGTTTTGCAGCATCACAGATGATGGCTGTCATCTCGGGTTTAAGGTACAGTCTTTACCAAAAAAACACACATCTGCTTGTAGTTCTTTTTAAACCAAAGTTACGACTTTGAGCTGCTACATCTGTTACAGAAACTAAAACAAGGAATTAAGCGCATTGTTTAGCATTAGTGTTATATAATATCTAGTTAATACAACATTAATTTTCCAGTTACCTCTCTCTTCCTTAGTTTTGCACTCCAATTGCTTCTGCGTGGCTGGTTAAGGATGGCAAAGTAATTCCAATCAGTCTGTTTGATGACACAAGTTACGCTGCAAACAGTGAAGTATTGGAAGATGAAGAAGACCTTGTGGAAGCTGCCAGAGGGGCCACAGAATCCAGTGTCTATTTGGGTGAGACCCTGACTACAGCATTTCCTGTAGTAAACATTATTCTTTGAGGTTGTAGTAAAGCAGACCTTTCTGTATTGGTAGATTACAGTTAAGAGGAGCTGTAACATGTCCAGTCTGATATTCTGCATAGTGTAGGCTGTTAATTTTAACCCACATTGCATTATAAAGCCCCACAATTGAGGCTTCACTAACATATATATCCCAGAAAGGCACTTTCTCTTATTTTAAAGACTTTCAAAAGATAGAGATGTGTTCTCATCTCTTCCTAGCCTGCTCTGGTCATCTTTGCTGTTGTCATTCAAAGTCTGAGTTCTGTGTTTCCATCGCAGAAATTCTGACAATTACAGAAGATATGGCAGAGTTAATGACTGTTTAAACAGTGATAGTTAAAAGACTGGGTTTTTTTTTTCCCTTTTTCAGAACCAAAACACTTCAAAACCATAAATATTTTCCTTTTTTTTCTGATATGTTCACTGTTTTGTATTTTCAGTACATTGGAGATGATTGAAAGTCTTCAAACTTTTAAAGACAGGTTTATAGTTAACAAGGCAGTCTTATTGCCTGGTAAGCAATGAGCAGTATCTGCCTCCAGACAGCTAATTTGTGACATTCATTTTTTCCTCTACATTGATTACAGTAACTTACTATGAAGAAATTTCAGATAAGATTTTATGTGTCTGAGTTTTCATCAAGCTATCAGATTTTATTTTTTTTTTTCCCATGTAGTTTGTGACAGTTTGAAATAGAATGGCCCCAGGTCCTTCTTCCTCTCAGCTGCCTGTTGTGGGAGATGAACGTGCTTTAGTTTTCTAAGACTTCATTTGCCTTAGCCCTTTTCTACAAGTCTTTACACCTTGTTCTGTTCCGGTTGGTGGTTACACCACTAAAGAATAACCCTGAGAAGAAGCCAGGTTGTTCCAGCCTCCCTAGTAATGGCTGTTGAGTAGTCTGTACCAGCATTAACAAGGGTAGAAGTTTTGGAAGAAGTCTGACCAATGCAAAGCCCAAGCTGCTGTATAGCTCTTCAGAATTGCTGGCATTTTTCTGCAGCCTCAACTCTTCAGCAGCAAAAACGAGATGTCTTGATCTTTTGCTTTTCTAGAACAACGGGAACATATTACTTGAATTAATCCAGCCTGGTAATGACAATCAGTATCTCAGATTCTCAGAATATAAAGAAGTATTTTGAAAAATGTTGTTAACCACATATTTTGACTGGGCAATTTTATGCTTGGAATGAAGAGAACTAAAACTTAAGACTGATATGCTCTATGGTTTATTGCTCAGGTATGTACAGGGGCCAGCTGTATCTTCAGTCATCAGTCAGAATTTCTGAGAAATTCCCAACCAACCCAAAGGCTCTGGAATCCAGAAATGATAACGCAATTATTCCTCTTCCCAAAATCAAATGGAAACCTTTAATCCGTAAGTAACAATTCAGAATCTCATTTACTGTCCTAGCTCTGATAAGGCAGGACATCTTTCTGATTTCCAGTATGTATCAAACTAGTCCAATATTTCCAGCTGTAAACCAGTTCAGGTGTATGTGCTTTATTAGGTTTTTTTTTCCTAATGAAGTGTTTAATGTCTGCTTTCTTATACTATGGATTTTACAGAGTCTTTTTTTAATAATGAAATGTTGGTCTTCTAATAAAATTTTTCTACAAAAAGAGTAGTTTTTTGCAGTAATGTGAATGAGTGAATTGACTTGTCCAAAACTAGTATTTTGGCAGTGGGGGAGAGATGTTAGCTAACAGTCACCTTAAAATACTGTTCTTAATGTTCCTTGCATTAATTTTGGTTCTCATGGTCTGGTTCAACAGACACTTTCTAAGCTTATGCAATTGTAGTTCTCATGAAATTCATACAAGAATAGAATTTTTGTAACAATCAGCTCAGAAAATTGTGTCTTTTCAATGCTTAGATTCTCCTTCCAGGACTCCTGTGTTGGTGGGGTCTGATGAGTTCGATAAGTGTCTCAGCAATGACAAGTATTCTCATGAAGAGTACAGTAACGGAGCACTTTCAGTGCTGCAGTATCCATATGGTAAGTGGAAGTCCCAAATTTTGACAAGTTTCAAATAGCCAGGTGTACCCTTTTGTTATCTGTGAAATTCAGTAACTGGAGACTTGATCTTAAATTTGGTTTGGTTTTTAAACATTTAATGAACCAGGAAATTACTGCCCCAACAAGGATTTCCAAATTGTAGTGTATGTACAATTAGCGCCACACAGAGCACTTCGGAGTGCCGGAAATTGCTACTGCAGAGGTACTGTGTGTGCTGCCGTTGCCACTGATAGCTGGTCTGAGCGGAAAAAGCTTGCGAATTCTTTTTTTCTGAATTGGCTAACGGTGCTAGAGACTCAGCCTGGCAGTATAAAGTTTTCCATATGGAAGGTATTCCATATGGAAATCTATCGGTGGTCAGGCCTTCTGAGGTGGTAAACTTTGATTAGAAACCTAGTTGCCGTGGAGTCCATAACCCCGGTTAACTGAATTTGCTTACGTGCTATTTAAAATCATGGGACATGCAAACAAAAATACACTGTTCCCTCTGAGGAAACCTATTCATGAGAAGACAGAATTGTTTCGTGGCTACCTACGAGTAAATCTCTGCCCTCTTTGTGTCTCTTATACACAGATAATGGTTATTACTTACCCTACTACAAGAGAGAGAGAAATAAACGTAGCACCCAGATAACTGTTAGATTTTTTGATGATATGAATTACAAGAATGTTCGCAAAAAAGATCCTGTTCTTCTGCTTCACTGGTGGAAAGAAATTGTTGGCACCATTATATTTTGTATTGTGGCCACAACTTTTATTGTACGCAAACTTTTCCATCCCCATCCTTACAGCAGAGTAAGTATTTTTTTCTGTATCCTAAATACAGAAGGTATTATTCCAGCCTTTTCTTTCAGTTTTGGGTCTGCAATGAGTAGTGTTAGCAACTAATGAGACACCAAATCAAAACCCTAAATTTACTGTTTAATCTGTGAAGGGTGTCAGCTGCTATGTACAATTTGCTTAACCGCTTTAGCAAGCGGATTAGACTGCTTCAACCATATTTGATGTCTTTGGAGATATTTACACTGAAATTATTTAATGCCATATCTAAGGGTACAAACTGGTCTCAAGTACTTACGGAGTTGAATTTGTTTGTTTGTTCTTCTTTTGATAAACCTTTTTAGCTGCGGAAGGAATCTGAAACACAGTGTCAGACCGATAGTAAATACGAGCCCATTTGTGGGGATGTTAAAGACACCAGCTGGAGTGATGGCAAGAACTCTGGATACGTGTCAAGGTGAGCTCCGTTCAACACAGCGTGTACGGGGTCTTCAGTCTGACAGCTAATGCTGTCTGGAGGAAAGAGGAGGTGTTCGCTAGTTCTTACCTACCCTAGTCCTACCCCCTGCGACTTTGCGGGGTAATCGGCAACTGACACAAGGAGCCCTGTCACCCCATTACTGATGGGAGATTACAGTCATCATTAGTCTGAGCAATCCCAGAGAGTCTGCAGGATACCTGTGATCAGGAATGTTGCTCTCGTATTTCTTGCTGATACGTGAAATGGAAGATTGATTCTTGAAGGTCTTAATTAGTGTTTACTCCCTCTGTTTCTGTATTTATGGGTTAAAGCAGAGAATGGCAATTGCAGATGGAAACATCATGATGTTTTATATACTCTGCAAAACAAGCAGACTATATTTGGAACAAACCTTAGTTGCTGTTATGAAGGAATTGGTAAGACAGAAGGGTGTATAGGGCCATGTCATGATACTCTGGAGAAAATGTGACCATTTCCCGTACTTTTGTAACTCACTGAAAGTAAGAGCTGGAGTATTTAAAATGAGGGAGAATAGGAAAGGTAGTGAGAATTAAGAATAGTGATGTTTCGGAAGGAATGCTTGGACCAATGACAGAAATAGTTATTTGGGGTGGAGTTAAAGGCAAATCATGATTTAGAAAATACTTAGCTGTCGCCACGTAGCTTGAGTATAGAAACTTAAGCTACGTACCTGTGGTCCGTGACCCAGTAAGCATGCAACCTGATATTCTGAAAAGCTGCTTCAGTATGTCATGTGCATGCATAATGCATCTTGCTGGGTTGTGATAGACACTGAGTAAGTGCATAATCAGCAACTGTCCGTTTCACAAATAGGTAACCATCTGATTGCCTCAGTGGGGGAGCAGAGAAAAATGACAAGAAATACTTCAAGTGTTCAGCGTGTTTTGTCTGTGCGGAAATATTTTATTCTTAGTCATCATAAATTACTTTATTTTTCTATCCATACTAATGCATTTTTCTTCTCTGTCCTCCCTCTACTCTTCTGTCCCTTCCTCACATCCTTCTCCTAGATACCTGACAGATTTTGAACCGATTCAGTGTCTGGGTCGTGGAGGTTTTGGAGTAGTTTTTGAAGCCAGAAATAAAGTGGATGACTGCAACTATGCTATCAAAAGGATCCGTTTACCTAACAGGTAACGAATGAGTTTGTTGAGATAAGAAGAGGTAATGAATGAATGGTGGGATCCCATCCTACACTGAACCATCTGTTCCTGAGCTGATGTCCCAGATACTACATTAGGAGGAATGACATACTTTTTAATGGGGGGACTGACTTAGTTTTGGCATTGAGAATGTGGCATATGTAATCACAGTAGAAGGGTGACCTGCTTGGCTAAAATACTTGCAAAGCAGGACCCTTTTGAGGATGCTGCGGCTACATGGGAACTCCTTTGATTTCCTTGATGAATAGAGCCTTTGATAACAGGACCAGTTATGTGTAGCACTGTTAATTTGCTTCTCTCCTTCCTCTCCTTACCTTTCCTACTCCACCTTCTCTTTCTTTTCTCTCTCCCTCACCAGCTTTTCTGACTCCATCTGTCCATTTGCTTCATTTTCTGGTCCCACAATCCCTACCTTTTCTTTCAGTCATAGGTGGCCAAGCCATGCTGCTGAATTACCCTACACAGAGCTTGCAGCACTTCCTTTTAGTGGGAGATGGGAGACACTGCTTCTGGAAATCTCAAGTTAGAACAGCAACAGGCAGGCCAGTAGAGGGAGGGGGTAAAGCTATGAAATCTAGAATTACTACTTTTTTTTAATGTGTTAAATAAGTGTGACTATTTAAGATTAAAGGTTTTGTTTAGAAATTTAAGGTAGCCTGAATTCTTCTTTTCCAAGCATATTCAAACTTATTAAATAAAACAATATGACTTCATTTGGTCCACTTATGGTCTTATGAAGAGAGAATATTTGCTTCAATAAGATAGCAGGCTACTTGCTTCCCAGTCCTTAGAACGGAGATAGTGTTTATGCAGTCTCCTTATGTTCTACCAATTAAAAAAGAAATACCAAGGTATTACTACTGTCTATCTTCTTTTGTGTCAGTGTCTTCTACATCCCTATAGAAAATTGCTGTTTAGTGGTCTTTTTTCTATCCCTGTAAACAGTTGAGAGCAAGATGAACGTTTTCTTCTGAGTTTTGCTGCCCATAATTATTTGAAAGAGGAGACGACTAAATATTTAGCTGTTACGAGCACATACGGCTCCCCCACGCTTCTAGCCTAAAGGAGTTACTCTGGGGGATTTAAGACATATCTGTCTTTTGGTGTGAAGAGCAGTACTACTAGCCTGGTTTATACTGGGCTATCTTTGATTAAATTCCTTTGCAGAAATTTCTATCCTATGTTGTTGCTTTATTGACTGTGTCTGTTTTTGTTCTCACCCCAAATCCTAGGGAGCTGGCTCGTGAAAAGGTGATGCGGGAAGTCAAGGCTTTAGCTAAACTTGAGCATCCAGGTATTGTTCGGTATTTCAACGCATGGCTGGAAGCTCCACCTGAGAGGTGGCAGGAAAAGATGGACGAACAGTGGTTGAAAGATGAAAGGTAACTCATGGGGATGACTTGTTTTTTAACAATTGAATTTGAGGTTGTACATTAACAGAACTGGAGAGCTAGTAGATGGTCCAGGAAGATGGAGAGACGATGTAGGAAAGAGATGGTTATTAACTTAACCTGTCAACTATTCAACTGAACAAAGTACACATATATCACAGTTGTGCATAGCATCTCTTGATTTTTGGGTCCTCTGTTGTGTTAACGTCCTCCTTTCAGCTCAGAAAACATCTTGTAGTTATTAATTTAGCTTCTGTAATTGAATCTTTGGGTGATTGGAAGGTTGGAACATTGCTACTGTGATTTGATTTTAAACTTCGGCATCTCTGTCCTCTTCCTTCCTTTCCACAGGTTTCTTCCTCTTTGTTGTTTTGGTTTAGATGGATCTCATTCAGTACTCCAATGGTTTGCTGAATTTATTTCAGCATAAATCTGTGAGGGATAATGGAAGTGGTGATTTATAAAGCTTGGTAGTAGATTAAAATGGAAAAATTAGATAAAAGAGGATGTTAAGAGAAAGGAAAAAGTGGGTGTATGTTAGCATTTAATGAATGAGGCCTAATACAAGACTATTTAGTGGTCTCATCATAACATCTTAACATGCCTAACAATTTTTAGAATATAGCAACCTTTATATTTCAGGCACCAAATTAGCATTTCACAGCTGTAATTCTTCCAAGGGACTTTAAATAGTCATTGCAATGCATGTGTTAAAGGACTGATTTTTTTTTTTCAAGCTGAAGAATAGTCTGATTGCACTTTGGGAATCCAGGCAGTAGAGCTTGCTAATTTTTCCTTTATCAACACCCTTGTCTCAATGAGAAAACATTATCCTCGCTAACAAAAATGGATGCTAAATCTTGGTTATTCGTGATTCCCACACTTGGGTAGTTATTTACCGTTATGGTCTGACACGGTTCTCAGAGGTAGCAGTCGCTAAAACCTGGGCTTCTGAAAATGTATTTCTAGTGGAATGAAGTTCTGTAGTATTGATCTCTCGATTCTGTTTTTCTAGCACTGATTGGCCCCTCAGTTCTCCTAGTCCGATGGATGTCCCATCATTTAAGATCAGAGCAGAGCCATTTTCTACAAAGGAGCACATTGAAGTTATTGCGACTTCATCAGAGAGGGTAAGGTCGGTGGGAATACCCTGTGGTCAGTCTGATTCATCTGGAAGCCAGTTTTCTTCTCTGGAATTTTCTGCCACGGACAACGGGTTCTTACACCAGTCAGAAGATCCGCTATTAAACCTTCAGGACAGCGTCCTTACCGGCTGTGACGTGGAAGACAGTACTATTAACAAGCTGGGTCACTCCTTGGAAATTTGTTCCTCAGCTGTTCCTGTTGTACACCTGAGGGAAGGGACCTCCTCTTCTATTGTGTTTGAGGATTCTGGTTGTGGAAATGCTTCTAGTAAGGAAGATAAAATTGATGTTTCGTGTGATGAAAGTCTTTCTGGGGACAAGGCAAAAAGTACAAAGGAATCTGATAACAAGAAATCTGTTTCAGGAAGTCCACTCTCTGTTTCTCCACCAAGGCCAACAAGTTTAAGCCTGGACCTTTCTAAAAATAATACAGAAAAAGTCAAGCCCACCTCTCCAAAGGTGTATCTTTACATCCAGATGCAACTCTGCCGGAAAGAGAACCTTAAAGACTGGATGAGCAGAAGATGCATGATAGAGGAGAGGGAAAGGACAGAGTGTCTGCAGATATTTCTGCAGATAGCTGAAGCGGTTGACTTTCTGCATAGCAAAGGATTAATGCACAGGGATCTCAAGGTTTGTATTCATAGGTTACTGTAGGAAATGTGTTGGCTTTGTTTTTTAATTTATTTATTGGCATGATCATCACTGAATGCCTGAACTTTCCAAATTGTGGTTGTAACTGGTTATCTCACTAGCTGTGTCCTATAGGCAAATGTTTTCTGGTTTAGTACTGTGATGTTATCTTTGGAGCTATCATAACTTGAATTATCTGCTCAAAGTATCATACAGAAGTCTCTGGTGCTGTGAAATTCCTGAAACACATGGACTGACTCAAATGGCATCGCTGTCCCTCTGCTGCATTAGACTTGAGCATCAGCAATTCCAAGTTTGACTGCTCCTAATACAGCAGTTCCAGACCGTTTAGCTCAGTGCTAAAACAGCTTTAAACTGACAGATGATGAGTATGTGGATACAGGTAAAATTTTTTTGTGTGTGTGGGAGCAGTATGGCCTTGGAGACAAATCCTGCTAAAACAGTTGACTCTAATCAGTGACCTCAGCATGGGTGTTACAAAAGCTGAGTTAATGTCTACAATAATGTGGAGGTGCAGTGCTCCAGGAAATAAACATTAATCATTCATTATTGCAATTAAAGTCTTTCTTACAGCAAGACTTCTTGTACTTGGCACAGATCAGCTGCATTTGTCTTATGGCATTTTTAATTCAGGTTCTATATACAGGGTGGTTCATTGCTGAGCTGTGTAGCAAAGAAAACCATTTTGGATCCTGTTCTACCATTTCGAGTGAAGCATATAATTGGCAGTGTTAGATTTACAGTGGGACTTGATGATCTTAAAGGTCTTTTCCAACCTAAATGATTCTATGGTTGTAATTCCAGTGTTTTCCTCCTTCTTTCTATAGCAATAATGCCTGAGAGCAGCAGCGTTACTCCTGCTTAGAGAAAGTAAAGGTTAAGTATTGCTGCTCTGGGATTGAAATGTAAAGTGTCCTGCAGTTAGATTCTCAGTCAATGCTGACTATTGTAATGCAGCTTTCTGAAGGATTCATAATTTTTTCAATGTCTGATAACATCTAGCCAGTTAACGCTGGGAAAGGTGGTTTTTACCTCTGGCATTGAATGTAAGTGAAACCAGGAGTAACTTTTTCTACCTTTTCTTTCATTTTGCTTCTGATCCCACCTTGGTGCCTAATCTTGCTGGAACTTTTAGCACTGGAAGTGTCAGTATGTGTTACCAAATACCAGAAGTTAATTAAAGAGCCCAGCTGAAGTTAGTCTTATTAAGCTCTGAGAAATGGATTGCTTTTGCCAAACAGTGGAGAGACAGTTCCTGTTTCTCTTTGCTTATTTGAGGAGGCATTAATACCTACCTCACTGGAGCAAATACTGAAATGGTTATAACCATTGTTGCAGCTTCTCAAATGGTAATTGTTTGGAACCACTAGAAACAAAAGAAAAAAACGCCATCTCAGATGGGGCAGTAAAAGGGGATCCAAGTTCAGAAACAGTGAAAGGATATGTCAAAGTTCAAAAAGCTCACAAACCCATCCAAGTATTTTCTTACCCCATCAGCGTTAAGCAATTACCTTGAACCAGTTATCTGAAAAATCTTTAGTGCTTGAGAAACTGACTAGAAGAGTAATTAAATCCTAGTACTAATATGTTGCTAGACTTGTTAGTTAATACCCTTTCTTAACAATACTGTCAGTATTAACTCTCTGCAGCCTTTACTGAGATCACTGTTCAGTAAAGCTTATGTAGGTCTCCATTTAAAGCTGTATTAGTCTTAATCAGCAATCATGTAGTGTTTTGTTGAAACATCTTAAAAGTTCAATGCTGGCAGCGATTCGAACAAGAGATTTTGTTTTGGCTACTTGTGATAAACAACTTGGAAAGGTTCTCCCTGAGCGAACAACTTCCTGCTTCAGAAAACCTTCCATGCGGGTATAGAGGTTATTCTTGGACCCTGGAAGTTTGTCTGTTATATGTTAACTTGGTCAGAACAACAGCCAGTATATTTAACTTTTTTCTATACTTTTCAGAAGCTTCTTGGAACAGATCTCACCTAATTTTGTAATTTGTCCAAGAGATTGGACGTGGAACCTTAAGTTGATGCCAGCATGAACAATCAAATCACCCGCAAAGCTGTTTTGTCTTTGCTAGAGGCAGAGCTAGCTGATAGCAGAGGCCAGTTGGTGCTCCCATTGACACCAACAAAAACTCATTGACCTATGTGAAAGTAAATCTGTACGCATGCATATTAAAAGATTCAAGAAGATCTATTAAGTATTTAAATTAACAGTGTACTTTGAGATGCATTAGTTAGGCTCCTACTAATCAAAGATACCATAATAACAAGATGGTGGGAATTTAGGGAGGCAAGTGAACAACAGGTCACAGTTCAAATTCTTTTGAAGAAAATGAAGTACAGAAACAGGAGTCTGTCAAGTGAATTTACTGTTATTCCCAGGATAAGCTGTCAGTCATGCTTGACAACTCAAAAGAAATTTGAGTTTTGCAGAACAGTCTTAGGTACATTTTGCAGCATTAATTAAATTAAACAGTCTTTCAGATGCGAGAGTAGTTTATTTTTATATCTGTGGGAAAAAAATGGGAATTCTTAGTGGGAAATGAAGAATCTGGAGAGAAATTTCTCTGTGCAGGTGGCAAGATAACTAGAGGGTGGTTGTATTCCTCTGATTTAAATCACAATTGTATGCATCTGCCTTAGACTTCCTCTTTCCAAATGTGGTCTCAATGGCTTATTTTTGCTGGCAGTTTGTGATAGCAGAGGGTCTGTTCTCCTTAATTTGAGGAAACTATATGCCGGCCCTTTCATAGGCAGTCTATTTTCAGCCAGAGAAGTAGAAGAAATAAAGCTTGCTGTTAAGAGTTCTGCCCCATGAAGCAAGACAGATCTTGTTGAGTTCTTGTGTGTTTGTTGGAGGAGGAGGGGAATGGAGATCAAGGCAATGGGATACAAATCTTTAATGGAGATATCTGTGCCTAGAGCGTTAAAATTCTGATACAAAGATTTTTTGACAAGGTGGGCGTGCGGTCAGAGGGTGGGTGCCATATAAATGCTTTAGAGAGAGCCTGGAGATGCTGTGGATTTACAGGGTAGTAACTTTTGTGCACTAAATGAGCTGTGACTCCAAAGGACATGACATTCCTTATGGGAAAACATAGTAGGCGATAAGACCTGGCTCAGAAGGCACTTTAGAGGCAGGATGTGGGCATTGCGGAACTAACAAGTTGTATCTGTTTCTGTAGTGCTTATCTCAGATGTGTCCCTTGCTTATTAAAAAAAATTTTTAAAAAAAAGCCCCCTAGCCCCTTTTTGTTCTGTCTTGTTTCTCTTGCATAGAGTTGGTTTCTCTTTAACTGAGGGAGTCGGATGGACTTTGAAATAGGTCAGCATTGTAGTCCTTTAATCTTGTGGAAAACTATTGCTCTATATCTGTCTGCCTCCTCCTGTTCCAGGCTTTATGTCAGCAAAGCGTGGACCATGTTCTCCCCCCAGCCTTGAAGGCCCAGGAGCTCAGAGAGGAGCTTGCCCAGCACCACCTGCCTGTTTATCCCACTTCAGCCCTTTCCCCGTACATAATCCTGCCGCTTTTTCCCCCTTGCAGAAGCAGTCTGTTCTTCCCCTCCAAATTTGTGAGTCTGTTTTTGTAACCAAGGTGGAGAGGTCGTTTCAAAGAGATAACCACTCATTTGACGTGTGCTGTTCTGTCAGCCATGATGCAAGTCTCCTGAGAAACCACCTGAGATACGTAGCATTAGCGAGGGGCATCTCAGTTCCAGTCTCCTTTATCAGTAGGTTAAGCCACAGATGGTGGTACCTGGCAAACAAGCTAAAGGAGAGTTAAGCCAGATCATCATGGTTGCTGCTCTTGTGAATTACAAAGTTCTTAAGCTTCTATCACAAATAAATCTTTAATTCTGTTACACAAACAGCTGTTCCCACAGTTAAACTGCACAGTACCAACTGAAAAGCAGACCTTGTTCCCAGACTTCCAGTGTACCTGTAATTTAACATTAAGATGACATGCTACGTGCTGGTTAATAGTATTGCGGGCAAGTTTAGCACTCAGAGATTAGATTAAATAACACGAAGAGTCAGAACTCCAGCCCCTGGTGTGAATTTGCCGTGTGATGGAGAGCTGGGTAATTTATCTGTGCTGTTCCCCACAGCTGTTGACTTTTGTGTATGTTACTCCACAGACCTGTGTAGTGTTAGTAAACCTCTGCTGAAAGACAAGAAATGAGTGGTCTGAGTTCTAGGAAGGGAGACTACTTAATGCAGGATTAAGTCTTTTGTCCTGAATAGCCAAGGTTCTTAGCTGGTTCTGCTAACCTGATGTTTAATAAGCATTTTTTAGCCTTGACAGTGTGGCTTATCTGAATTAGAACACAGTGTTGTATCTACTGAAACACAGAGGCTTGTTTATTACTTACATATTTTTTTTTCCTTTTCACCTGTTTGTTTTCTTAGCCTTCCAATATATTTTTCACAATGGATGACATAGTAAAGGTTGGGGATTTTGGACTGGTAACTGCCATGGACCAAGATGAGGAGGAGGAATCGGTACTTACCCCAATGCCAGCTTATGCCAGGCACACAGGACAAGTAGGGACCAAACTCTACATGAGCCCAGAACAGGTTTGTGCTCTCTGCTCTAAAGCTCTCTCTGTCAGTGCCTGGAAGATATCTGAATTCCCAGGACCTCAATGACCAGACACTTTTTCTAGTAAATTGTTGCAATCAGGTCGCTTAAATTCTTTCTCATCAAAGTAGAGTTTTAAGCTAAATCGAATTCCAAAATTAGTATTTTAATATATATATTCTAGTAAAAAAGTGGCTAATGATTCATACTTGGATGCATTCATTTATCTTTCTTTTAATGTAGTAGAAAAATAACTGTATAATATTCACGTTAATTGAGCAAGGACACGCTATTCTGCATGAGGTTTAAGTAAGTAGAACCATTTTACATTACAGTCTGTAAAGAGGAGCCGATGATCAGGACCTTGCTCACCTGATGAAATTTGCCAGTGTGCCTGTCCTGAAGTTTTCAGCTCTGCACAGGGCTAATCGCTTCCATATGTTGACTTGGAAGGGGGTTGTTTACATTGCACATAATTACATACAGCCAGGGATTGACCTAGCCCTCATTTTGATTTTCAGATCTGTGGGAACACCTATTCGCACAAAGTGGATATCTTTTCTTTGGGACTGATTCTCTTTGAGCTGCTTTACCCTTTCAGCACACAGATGGAGAGGGTCAGGGTATGTATGGTACTGGATTATCCTCCATTTGGTCATTTGTTTAAAATAACAATTAGCTTGGTGAAACACTTGCAAGAGGTGGTTCTCAGTTTTGAAAAAGCCTTGCAATTAGGAGCACAACTTCTTTATCAGCCTCAGACAGGCCCCCCGAATCACTGAAAATAAATTGCAGTCTTCCTGATGTGTGCAGTTGAATTGAGGCTTTAATTTCTTTACAAAGCTCCTCTGTTGTCAAGCCAAGTAAGAGAAACTATTGAACTAGGATATCCAAGAACTCAAGCAACAAATATAGCTTGTGACTTTAAGCCTACCAGCTTGTTTTTCATTCAAGAACTGGAACCATGCTGTGCATTTTTATCATTTCTTCCTTCTTTTGCATCTGCAGTGCTTTTTCACCCAAAGCACTTAGTGAAGAATTGCTGTTCCTTTTCCTACAGTAAGTCTTAGCTGTAAGTCAGGCACCATCTTAGTAACTGATGACTTTCATTGCATCAGGGGTGAATTTGGGAGGTTTGATGGTATATAATAACGCTTCCTCGCTGTTCATACTCATGTAAGATCCATCTTGCTCAGAAACAAGCTCACAGAGAACAGAGGCTACAGCCAGAAAGGTGTCTCCTCTTGTATATGGTGACCAGTGACCTATAAAGGAAAGAACGAGTTGTTATAACCTGTATTTATCATTTATATGTGCTTGGGTGTTTAAATTCTCATGTGAAGATGAATTGGTTTTAGCAGAGAGGAAAGAAGCAGCTTGAACCACGCCATGAATGCAGCCTGACCAAACGATTCACCTACGCTGGTGTTGCATCCTCTCGCTTAAAGTGCTCTGGCTTTTCATGGTGCGAAAGAGCATAGTCTAGAGGAGGAATGACAATACTTAACTTGAACCCTTGCACTGGAACCAGTTTCAATTTCCCTAAATAAAATCAATTTTATGGTGACACTTCCCCGATTAAAGAGCTATCCTGGATTCTCAAGATCTCCTGCAGCAGTGACTACAAGTTTTACCTTCCAGTTTCTGTCCCGAGTATAGAAGCAAAGCAAGTATCAGAGTGAATCCCCGATTGCATCTAACTCTGTTTTAATTTGTAAGAGGGTAAAAAAATTGCCCTAATTTCCCATGGTTTTCTCTGTCATTCCACTCTTTTTGATAAAGTCAGAAAGAACCCCCTACCCCTTTATTGTCAAGTTCTGGAGTTTAGCTACTGGAGTAGTTGTTTCTGAGTTGTTACGCTGAGGTTTTCATTGGCATCAGCCAAGCATTAGCACTACCAGCTGAAGCAAAACATGCTCTGCCTGACCAGGTAGCCCAGCAAATTCTAGGAGTCTGTGACAAAGGGCTGGAGGAGGAGCCTCTGTCTCCAGCTGTTAGTAGTTAGTCCGTGGCAGTGCAGTTTATTTCCAAATTAGATGTTTGAAAACAGATGACTAAATGCAGACTGAATTGGTAGAGAAACAAGAATTATTTAAAGCATTTTATTGTCATAAACCAGTTCTCTTGAACGGGAGTTTGACTATTGCCCATCATTATCAGCTGTTCAGTTTATACTTTCAGTAGAGTAATAAAGAATTGAATTTTAACTTAAGAACTCTTTGAGCACAAAATATAGGAATTCTAAATTTTTGTGCTTTTGTGTAAAGGGAGATCCTTCCTAAAATAAATTAAGTGCTAAATATTGTCCTTCCGTGCTAAAAACATGCTAGAGTGGGTCACGGGATGCTGGAAATTAGACCTTGAATTCATAAGGTCACCTGCTGCAAATAATTGGTGCCTGAACATGGGAAAATTAATGTCACTAGATGGAGCCAATGTGCTTCTTAAGGAAGAAAGGCTGACGGAGAGCAGCTGCCTTGTAAGGACACGGAAATACAGAACACGAACTGCTTTTGAAACTGCTGATAAATCTGCTCGTCAGTCCGTAAGCGTTCAATACAGCCTAGTGCTTACGTTGTTAAGGCAGAGCCAGTCGTTTCATGTGTCTCAATACTGGTGTAGGTGATGTCGGGGATTATGGGTGGTGCACAGATTTGTTGACTTTGAGCCAAAGTGAGAAAAAGTACAAATTTGTGCATCTGGCTGATTTAAAACTGCAGAGCTCCAAATTCTTGTAACATGGTTCCTAGTGCAGGCTGGATACATAGGGAAGAAGCAACTTGCCCATTTAAGTATGTTGTGACGTTTAACCACTAAAGCAAGGCTCTAAACCAAGTTTTCTCCATAAGGCTGATTTGTTTCCTTAGTTTTGCAGAATAATAGAGCAATACCATTGAAGAATGGTATTTTGGAAAAGTTACATTTTTTTTTTCTTAATATTTTTGCAGACCTTAAGTGATGTTAGGAATTTGATATTTCCACCATTGTTCACTCAGAAATATGCACAAGAGGTAAGAATATCTGATGCTGTTAACTGTAGTTTTTTCCTTAATAATTGTACCTTTTTTCTTTGCAAGTATAAATGGAAAAAAAAAAAATCAGCGTTTATGTTAAGACATGTTTCTCTATCCATGTACTTTTACTGCGTTTCAAAGCTGTAACATTACCATAACGTGGATGCTGGTATGTTTGTCACACAGGTTATCTCCAGTCACTGTACAATATTACCCGGCTTCCCTTTCTCAGTTGATATTACTCATTTCACACGCATTCTGGCACGATTTCTTGCAACAAATGGATACTCACAGCGAGAAGGTGCAGAGTTCTAGGCAGGTGAAGGAGAGATTGTAGGTAGCACCATGGCTGCATGGGATCTCGCTCCAGGAACTGGATCTCTCAAGTGGGAAGCTGTATGAGCAAATTGTTCTGTGTTCTTATTAGTCAGATCTTTACAGAGATACAGTTGCAGATAAAGAGCAGGTGACGTACAAAATCTCTCCAATAAGCTGAGATTTTTTTCAGGTTTTCATGGTAGCTTCAGACCAGCAGGTAAACGAGACTAGGCTTTCTTGCTTTGGCAGCTGAAGGCTGCCCGGGGGTATATGGTGTGCTGTGCTCAGCTGGAGGAGGACGCTGTAATTCTGATTAAACTTGAGACAAATATTTAAACTGCCTGTATATTTAAAGGAAAGCCTCTAATTTGCTATGGAAAATTGCTGCGTGGCTTAAACATGAGGCTAAAAATTACTCACAAATGATATTTCGTACGTTTTTTCAATTCTTATGCTTGCACATTAATGTAAAGATTTTATAACTATTGAATCTTGGGTCAGATTTAATTTGCCAAATTGATTGTAGTCCTTGGCAGTAAAGACAGTTTAACAGATGCACAGTGATCCCTTTTCAAATGTTGAATGTGCTTCTAACTACTGTGCCGAAGCACTAATAGCCAAATGACTGAGAAAGCGACTGGGGACATTCTCCACTTGTTCACACAGCCACGACTGAAGTCAGAACATTCAATAAGAATTTATGAATTGGTTTACGTAGCACGTGTCATGTTTTCTTTTAGTACACCATGGTGAAGGACATGCTCTCTCCAAGTCCCACTGAAAGACCAGAGGCTGCAGCAATCATAGAAAATTCTGTATTTGAAGACTTGGAACTCCCGCCAAAACCAGTGCTTAGGCAGAGGTCACGGACAATGAGTTTATCAGGAAATAAGCATTCAAGACAACCCAGCAAATAATTATCCTCAGGATCACCTCTTCCGCTCGGCAGGTTTTACAGGGATTGTTCCGCAGAAGGATCCTGTGATGCAGAATGTCTATCTTGGAGATAGTTTACTTCAACTTTTTTTGCCATGTTTAATGTATAAGACGTGTTGGACAGATTTTCCTTTACTTTGACAGCCAACGAAAGCCAGTAACCACACTGCTCACATTCCATTTTCTTCCTTAACTCTCCTAGGCGGATGGGTCCAGCTACTGTGCTTGCCAATGTTGTGCTCCATTATCGTTTTTTTGGGTTTGTTGGGGTTTTTTTGAAGCTTGTAAATGTCAGCTTGCTGGGTGAGTGAGAGATCTGTAACATGTAAATAGAATTAAAATACTGTATTTTTATAGAGGAAAATTACAGTCTCTAAGCCTAGTGAGCGTCTGTCCGGATCACTTGCTCTTTGGCGAAATGAAGATGACTTTGAAACGAACTATGACTCCATTTTTGTCCCTGGTGGGTAAACTGGGAATCTGCACTATTTTTAAAGCAAAAAAGTACCATAGTTGTACATACTGTCACTCTCATAGCCAGTCATTAGATTAAATCACTTCGTACTTCTGCACTATAGTAGATCTTAGGGAATGCATTTTATACCGATAAACCTGTAGAGAAGGAAAAGGAGCTTTATAAAAAGGAGCATTTAAAAAAGGGGGTTTTATAGGCAGTGGTTGGAAGAGCCATAGTAAAAATTATGTACAAAAATGTTGTGATTCTGAAATTTTAAACCTAATGAAGTCATACGTGTCGTATGTAATCTTGTAGATTTGTACTTTTTAAAAAACCAACTGGTATGCATTTGTGTAATCTGCTAATTTAACTGCCTAATGCCATGCTTTTATTTCTCACTGTAAATATGTTATTTTTTATTTATAAAATACGGAATCAATCCATTTGGGTTGGTGGTGTACAGAATGCACTTGCTATAATTGTTGAGTGCATTAATTATTGTGACTTCTTTCAAGTCTAAATGATTTAATAA
>KL287146.1:403-16937 GCA_000699545.1 Podiceps cristatus | reverse complement strand
ATTTTTTTTAAAAAAAAAAAAAATAAATAGTAGCCGTTTCTGTTTGAAACCTGCATCAGTGTGCCGCAGTGGCAGCCCTGTGCGGCTGGCACGGGAGGAGGGGCGCTGCCTTTCCGTCGCCGGTCGCTTGCTTTGCGTTCCTGTCTCGTGTGGCCGCAGCGCGGGTGATGACGCAGAGAGGCGTGTGCTGCGTGGAAGTGGGATGCGCTCTGAAGGGTGAAGGGAGCTGAGCTCGTCTACGCTGAGCGGAGGCGATTCTCAACTGTTAACAGAGGGGAGGAGAAGGGATAATTTATACACGATTAGAACTGGTTTTGCATTACGCATTTTCTTGTTTTACAGGATCAAATTTTTGAAGTTGTAGTCTCTGAAATCAGTTTCTTAAAAAGATGCTGGATTCAGATCCTTCTGGGGATCTCTGCGCGACGCTATGACTAGCGATTACAGCTGACGCTCTGCAGGCTTACGATAAGGCAAAAGTGGATTACAAAGATTGCCTTGTGCCCTTGGATAACTCCTAGACACTGGCTTGTCTGGTTGAAGCCAGAACCAATGAATATTCAGTCAAAACCAGAGCTTTATTGAGTTTAGCTGGGTCAAAACAGAAGTCGGTTAAGTGTGTCCCCTTCCCTTGGATTTCCCCGTTCGCATCAGCTGTAACTGCACAGTTACATGGCCTCTCTAGCACGTTCAAACGCACGTTTGCAGCCTCTGCAGCTTCCCTGCCGGGTCAGCGGTTACAGGTGGAGCACAGGAAATTAAGGTATTTTTAACTTGCTGCAGATCTGTGCTGGATGTAAGTAGCTGTCTACTGCGTGGGCCCTGCAGCCTTTCAGTACCAGGAACGCCATCTGCATTGACGCTAGGTATGTCTACGCGTTCGGGGATGTTACACTTGTCCTCGAAGGCAGCTGCGCCTCCTGCCCTGTGAGCACAGGCCCAGACACAAAGCACCTGGCCCTGCTCAGCTCCTGACTGCCTGTCTCAGGGAGTCTTTGCTCCTCTTAGCACTGGATGCTGGTTGTGTTGGCCCTGTCTTTGCGCCTTTTTGCTCTGGGGTTTGACTGAGAAAATCTCTTCCCTACCCAGAGACGTTTTCCTCTGAACTCGGGTCTTGCTGGCAAGCACTCGTTTCTTCAGGCACTACAGGCCGGCAGCTCCACTTGCTCTGCCCCACCAGTGGGGAAGAAGATGCTTCTCTACGAAACATCCCTCTGGGCTTCACCGCCCCATCACCTCCAGGACTGTTTCACCAGCTCTTCAGAACCAGGCTGCCCCGAGCGATGCACCTCCCTTGTCGCTTTCCTCAAGTCAGGTTTTAACTATACTACGCTTCCCTGTTCCATCCCTGCCCTTCTGCCAGATGAATTCCTTCAGTCAACTCCGACCGAATGGTCAACCATGACCAAAAGACGGACAACCTTTGGTCTAAAGTCCATTTGCTCTATGCTCGCATCCTGGAAGGGAAAGGGATGAAGGCGGGTTTCTCTCAGCTCTGCACAGACGACAGCAGCAGCTTCCTGCTCTGTCTGTGCGATGCCAGTCTTTACGGGACAGCCCTGGGGCAGGAACATCTGAGGGCTTGTAGACAAGTTTGTCTTCTTTCAGTTTATCAACATCTAGAAACCAACTATCAGACTGTCTCAGGTTTTCCTCTGGCCCTGGCAATCGGTGTGTACCTTCCTGCCAACTCTTTTTGCAGAGCAGCACCCGAACGCAGGCGAGCGCAGCTGCCGGCTTACCCCCCGCCCAAGGCAGCTCTGGTCTCGGGCTCTGCTGCGCAGTGCAGCTCTGCTGTCCTCGCCCCTCGCAGAGGATGGTGCCTGTCCCTCAGCTCCCTTCCCCCCAGAGTTCTTGAGGCTGAAAAACACTTCCTTGCCCTGTTTTATCAAAATGAACTGGGTGGCAGGAGTAAGAATCCTGCTCCATCCACCTTTGTGCCCTCTGGACCTAGATGCTTCCTCCAGAACTGTGTAGTTGTTCTCCTTACCACTTCCATGTTGTTGCTGGAGTCGCGGGAGAGCTGGGAGACCTAACCCCCGCCATGAAGCATCATTTGACAGGACGGCCAGTGCTGCAACCCCAGGTCAGGGCTGTTTCTTCGGCCAAGCTCTTAAGGAGAAAACTTCTGACCCTTGTACCAGTGTCTTCAGTAGCCAAGCTGCTCCAGGCAGTAGCTACTTGCTTATTGCTACACCTCTGAGGACAGTCCCCCTCTGCTACCCTTCAGCTGGAAGGGCAGAAGGGCTCAGGACTTCTACTAAATCCCTCCTTTTTTTATTTATTAACAAAGTGACATTCTTCACCCCTCCGAGTGCCTCGCTGCAGTAGCATTGTACGTTAGCCTGGCTATCTTTCTGCGTGTGTGCTCCGGCTGTGGAAGCCTTGCCTGTCCTGGGTGGGCGTTTAAGCACTTACAAAAAGCCACTTTAGAAACTGTCCTTGAAGTGTTTCATGCCCGCAGAAGATGGGTCTAAGAGCAGGCTCTGGGTGCAGCAACTCTCCCAGGGTGAGACCCCACCGGCACCGTGCCGGGGGAAGCAATGGCTGTTGGCGGAGCGGTCGCCAGCCCTCGGGTGACCTTGCCACAGAACAGCTGTGGTCCTGGGGGCTCAGCTTCTGCCTTTACTCACTGTTACGGTGCTGCGGAGACGTTCGGGAGCAGTCCTGCCTGTTCAGGGTAATCCTTCAGTGAGGTGCTCCATGCCCTCCCGTGGGGAGCTGCTGCTGCTCGAAGTCCAGACAAGCATTTGGGAGTGGTAACAATAATCATTCCCATTTATCATCTTTTTTTCTTTATGGCTGCGTGGTCCAGCGATACTCTACTGCTACACTCATAGCATTGAGGCAGAGGCATCACAGTGCAAAACACACAGGTAAGTAATAATTCCTCTTCACATCCCCTCTTCAGCGGCTCTTGGTTACCTGTAGCCCCCTTTGAAACCTGGGCTCTCGGTGTTACAGCAAGTCTTGCTCATCTGGGGTCTGCCACATAGGGTATTCCCTTCCAGAATTAGGAAGGAAACTCACAGATAATTCATGGAAAGCCACTGAAAGCTCTGAACCTCTCGGTGTACCAGAAGCGAGTGAGTTGAACCCTGAGCGACAGCCCAGGCCTTCGTAAAGAAGTGACCTCCGCTCTTCGACCACATCCCTCCTAACTCCCATCGACAGACTAACACGCGTGGAGTTATTAAAACTGGTCAAATCTGTAGTGCCAGCTGCAAGATGAGAGCTACAGTGGCTTAAGAAACACTGTCCCACCTTACGTTGTAATCACCAGGATGTACACAAAGACAACTTCACATTATACTGATTTTTTTCCCCAGCATGAAGATTGAGTTTGTTTTAGGAAATGCTCATTAAAAAAATAATTACCCAGGAAGGAATTAGCTCCATTAGTTATAACAAATTGCCCCTGAAATACTGAAGTTCCTTGGTCATAAAACTGTGGAAAATGAAGAACTGCATCTTTGTCATATGCCCGCAGCTGTAACATTCCAGCCCCTTCTGGCTTCCTACCCATTATTTTTCCATTCGGATGAGCTCTGGCTCTGGCTGTACCACCGCCCCCAGCATCTGGTTCTGGATCCCTATTGCTTGGGTTTGCCCTTCAGGGCACCGTTGGGCACTGGCACCGTAATGCTGTATTCGAGGTCTGGCGCAGTCTTGGAAAACGTGGCTATGGAAACCATGTCTTCTCCGATGTCCGCCTGAGACCTGTGCCTGCAAACCAGCAGCTTCTTCAGGGCCCGTTGGAAGTCCCTGTTCAGGAAAGCGTAGAGCATTGGGTTGATGGTGGAGTTGCAATACCCTAACCAAGTGATGATCTTGAAGGTGTCAACCAAGACGGTGCTGGTGGAGTCGGTGCCTCTGGCAGCGAGCCAGACATTCAGGACAAAGTACGGCAGCCAGCACAGCACAAAGACTGAAATGATAATGCTGATGGTCCGCGTGGCCTTGTTCTCCAGCTGCAGGTGGTTCTGCCGCTTGCTGTTGGGGTGGTAGTGAATCTCCAGGGTCTGAGACATGATCCGAGTGGCCTTGAGCCGTGAAGCTCGGTAGATGAAGAAATACATGCTGCACATGACCATGAAGGGGACAAAAAATGCCAAAGCAGAAGCCACGATGGCAAAAATCCAGTTGGTGACAAAGATGCATTCTCTGCCCGCATCGAAGTCCAACCCGGGGATCTCGTTCCAGCCTTGCATGATGGGAAGGAAGGAAATGAGGGAGGAGTATACCCAGACCATGCAGGTCATCACGATGCATCTGTGAAAGGAGAGACAGGGAGGGGAGAGAGGGTCTGGGTAATTTTGAGTTGAGACCATCGAGTTCGACTCAATCCCCAGAGTAACACGTGTGGGATATCACTGCTCAGCAGTCCCCCAGGGCTTGGAGAAGGGAAAAAGCCGGGGTGCAACAAGTCCATACGTGAATGTCTCTAACGACTGGGTAATTGGGTCTGTGGTTTACAGAACTGGTGTCAGTGTAAGGGATTCTCAGAGCTGGCTGAAGGAAAAAAAAAAAGAGGAGGAAAGGGTTTACAGAAGATTTGTGTTAATATTTAAAACAACAGCATATAGATTTTTCTGTTTTGTTTCAGCTTTAATATCTGGCCATTATCTTACCCTCTGAGGAGCAACTGGGGTGGAGCTGATGGGCACTAGTACCACTGCAGCGTTACTCTCTGCCGTGGCATGCTGCAGCCCCCTCCTCCTTTTGGTGACTGCCCGCGCTCCACAAATTGTACACAGCAAGACTTGCAGTAGGAAAAACATCCCCAAAAGAGCCTGAACCCACCTGGTAAAGCACCCCACAGCTGCAGCGTCCTCTCTGCCCGCCCCCCAGACAACTTTCCCCACCCTGTGGTCTTCATTTCAACTTTTAACATGAAACCTTGACAGGAGCTTAGAAACTCATGGTGGTTTCTCTGCATTTCCCCCATGAACATCACTCCAGAAAACATTGAGTTGAAGAGGGGAAGGCTACTGCTACATGCATTCTTCTGGGTGTCATTTCTCCTAGTCCTTGGGGAAACTCCCATGAAATTCCTGCAAAGGGCAGAAGTGGCAGGTACAAGTCAGCCCACACCACTGATTTCTACCCCATTTTGCAACCCATCCTTAACTCAAAAAGTGCTTTCCCAGGAGCACCATCAAACCAGCTCAGCTGCATTCTTCTTTCCTCCTGTACCAGATTAAAAATTTTCTGCAAAGTTCTAAATGGTGCAAAGATCCTTTTGCCACATCACTCTGCTGTTGGGCAGCAACTGCCAATAGCTCATTTGGTCCTTCATCAACATAGGTCATGGCCAAGTGAAAATTTGGAGGGACGCAAAATGAGGAGCAACTCCTCTCACCTGCCACGGGACATCCTTCTGGAATAGTGGTACGGCGTCACCACGGAGCAGTATCTGTCCAGGCTAATGAAACACAACGTGACAATGGATGCAGTACAGAACATGACGTCAAAGGAGATCCAGACCTTGCAGAACAGCTTCCCAAACAACCACATCCCCGTCACCTCGTAAATGATACTGTAAGAGAAAACGGGTAGAAATCAAAGCTAGAAGGAACAATTTCATCCATTTCTTCAAGACTCCACTAAGGTAACGCCATATTTTTAACACGGAGGTACTGAAGATGGGTGTGCAGCTCAGTTAGACAGCAGGATTCATCCTCAAAGAGCAACCCAAGGCAATAACCCACAAGCGGAGTGTGGCTGAAGACCAAACTTGTGCTTCTTGCCTGCACTCTGTTATAAGCAGGTGCCTTGAGAGAGGTGCTTTGCCCCCCAAAGCTCCCCAAATTTACATCTGCACAGCTTTGTTTATCACAGCTTTTTCCAGTGCCCTATGCAGCACAGAATTTTATGATTTCTTCCCAATTTCTGGGGCATGGAAGAGGCTCTCTCCTCTAAGAAACTCACTTTTCATCTGGTCTCATGCTTCAAAACTAGAGAATTTCAACTCTTGGTTAAAAAAAAAAAAATCCTAGGAGGAAGCCTATGTGGCTTGTACATTATGTAGCTCACAAATGCCTCAGCGAGGTAAACGCACCAACAAAAAGCAAACATTATGCCAAAATTATTTCTAACAAAGTCAAGAGAGGCCCGTAAGAAGTGAGCAGCAAAGGAAGGAACATATGGCAGCTGTAGGAAGGCTGATGCATGTTTCTATAGCATTCAATTAGATGCCATTCACTTCCCCTTTCTTTCACCAGCTTTCTGCAGCTCCTGGAGTGCTGCTGAAAAAACCATTGTGTGTGAATTTGATGTGAAAGGCTGAGTAACTACCGAGCCCTGCAAAGCTTTAATTATCCCGTAACTTCACAGCTTGCTGGTCAAATACAGTGAAAGCAGGGCGGCTGCGCTGCAGTGCACTCAGGTGGGCTCTGCCGTCCAGCAAGGGCAGAAAGAGTCAACGTGATCTCAGAGGAGTTAGAAACCAACCCCTGCTCTGCATCTGATTAGCAACAACTCATTAAAGTGACTTTATGAAGGCTCTTTTAGAGCACAGCTAATGAAAGCAGGTACAGTGCTGGCTGAAGGGCCCCAGCCCTCGGCAGCTTTTTGTTACGCAGGATGCTACGCCAAAACTCAAGCAAACATTCATCTACAGCACAACCTGTCCCTACACCGTGGTGGCCTCCACGTGGGCACCATGGAGGGTCCCGCTGTGCACACACGGAAAAGTTTCACGACTCTTTTCTAGACGGGGAAAATGAGACATATAGAAGCTGAAGCATGGGTCCAGTAATGGACTTGGGTGTCCTGGTACCGCTCCTCAGAAGTCCTCCTTATCTCCAGAGACGCTGCAAAGGCTGTGGTGTGAGCACCGCCACCTTCCAGAAGTAGACCATGCTGCTGTCATGAGCATCCCCGCACACAGATCCCAGCCAAGCAGGTACCCAGCTCTCATCAGCACCCATCTGGTGGGATGTGCCTGACCTAGCAGGTGTTCCCACAGCAGAGGGTAGTGGATACCTTCCCTCTTCTCTGATGTAAGTCTCTGCAGCCTGGAAACGATGCTGGCTCGAAAAGAATCATAAAAGCCCAAAGAAATGCACAGTATGAGCAGAAGTGAAGTCACCTCTGTGTTTCGCTTACACTTGCCAAAGAAAAGAGTAGCTGGAAATATTCAGCTGGCTGGAGTACCCAGATGACTACCGCTCCTGCAAACAAGGCAAGCCAGGAACAAAACAGAAGTCTGACTTACGAAATTAAGGCACAAAACCTCCATCACAAAACCTCTTTTTCCTGAGCCAGTCTGGCTCCTAAGGTCTTTTCTTTTCCTTCTCTTTGGCATGTGCGAACATGCCCACCGAGGAGCAAACTGCAATTCAAAAGAGCAACATAGATAGGAAGCTGAGACAGTGGGAAAGAAGAGGACCAACAGCTGCCCCATCAGCAGGACCAAACAATGCATGATGGAGACAGCGGGGTCCAAATCTCACCACGTGGCCCACCGAGAGCTGGAAAGACTTCACACCAGGCAATGTCGGGGTGCTCAGGAGGGGCACAAAGCATCAATCATGCTCTGCTCTTTGCTCCCCTTTATAATTTTTTTTTAATTAAATAAGACATCACTCTCCTAGGTGGGCTGTTTTCTCTCTGGCTGCATAGTGAAGCCATTGGGTTCATGGAAATCCTTCCCTCCTTGTAATGCCCTCGACCATCCTTTGGTAGGAAAAGGGGTGATGGTTTTAAACTAAAAGAGGAAAGATTTAGACTAGACATAAGGAAAGATTTTTTTACAATGCGGGTGGTGAAGCACTGGCACAGGTTGCCCAGAGAAGCGGTAGAAGCCCCATCCCTGGACACATCCCAGGCCAGGCTGGACGGGGCTCTGGGCAACCTGATCTGGTTGCAGATGTCCCTGCTCATGGCAGGGGGGTTGGGCTACAGGGGCTTCAGAGGAACCTTCCAGCCCAATCCATTCTATGATCTTTTCCCTCATATTCTTCACAGCTCTGGTCCCCTCCTCATCCCTGCTGTGCCCTTCTTCTCCTTTCTTGTTGGGCGTGAGAAGCCACAGATTTCCCACTGAAACACATTTTCAGCTGCCACTTCTCATTCTTTCCCTGGAGCCTAGAAGTAATTGTCCGGCTTCCTCCCCTTTTGCGTTCCTAACCGAGCAAAACCTAGTGCCAAATTCCCTCTTTCTCCTTGCCAAGGAAGAGGTCCAATCCAGTTATGGGGGATGCTATCAGTCTTACAGGGGGAAATCGCAGCTGCTGAGACACCTGCCTGCCTTTGCTCTTTGCTACCGCTCCCTCCCATCACCCAGACTGCAAACACCATGTTAGTAGGTGGGAGGCAGAAGTAATGAGGATGCTGGGTAACTGGAAATACCCACACTCCACTTAGAAGAAAAAGAAGAATCCGAAGACAGGTATTCCCAAGCATGAGCTGAACATGGAGACACCAGAGGAGTCAAAGATGGACAGCAGGGAAATTCGGAGAGGAAGCAGTGATAGCAATCATCATCTGGAACTCACTCCAAAGCAAGAATTGTTCAGCTTTTGTCTTCTTTCAGTGAAGGAGGTGCTGCCTTTCCTGGGTAATGGAGAAGGTGATCTCCTGGAGGGATGGCTGGAGTGGGTGGAAGAGCAGGTGATGCTGTGCAGTTGCAGAGAGGAGCATTGAGACATCTGTGCTGGGCTGGGATGAAACCCCCTCATTTCTGGCTTAACAACATGGAAAGAAGAAGAAAAATAGCCCAGGGAAATGCCAGGTAGCAGAAAGATCGTTGCTTTAGCTCATCTTTGGTGTCTGACACGCTGTATTTCTCTTTCTATGAGGCTGAAACGGTCTGCTGCATTTCATTGCAGTGACCTCAGCCATGCAGTGGGAAACATCAGAGCTTCTCTTGGGGGAAAAAATAGCGTGTGCTGCTGTCAGCAGGAGCACACGGATCGTTTCTGCATCCCCTCCTGGCAGGGCAAGGGGAACCGCGTTGTTTTGCAGGCAAGTCCAGCTGAGGCCCTGGGGACTCCACCATTCCCAGCTGCAGCTCAGCTCCAGCCCAGTTTAGCCTGGTAGCTGGAAATAGGGAAGGCATTGGATTCCAGCCACATCAGCTGGGTCCCCATCCACACACCCGCTCGGAGCTGCTGGCGATCCTCAGGAACAAGACCGGCCAACCTGGAGACCCTTCTCAACCCCATCTGGCAAAGAGCCACTTCCACGATCCCATCCTTCTCCAACGTAGAGCAAAACCCCCACAATTGGCAATACAAATCTCCTGGCTAAGTCACGACCTTCATTCCCACCAGCTTTAATAGGGTAGGAGAGGTTAGATCTCCATCAGCCAAGCTGCAACCCAAGCCCCTCGGGCGGGTATTTGTAGCAGCAGGTGGAGGGGAGAGACAGGTGAATACAGAAGGATGATTTCAGAATGTGACCGTAAAAATTCACCGAGCTTAGAATTGAATCGGCAGTAATATTTTTTAAAGGGCATCATTAACTGCTTTTTTTTTCACCTGACACTATAAACTTGTAGCTCAGTTTGGAATTGCTTGCTGGGAAGTATCTTTCGGTGCCAAATTCAAAAGCGTAGGCAGCCCTGTGAGAACTGAAGCACAGAATGTGAAATAGAGTTCAGCTTCTTCATATTGCTCCCAGAACACAAAATAGGGTGCAGCCCCCCACTTTGCACAAACCTACGGCCATTTTGCAGCACAAGAACCTGCAAGAAAACTTCTTTCTGGATGTGTTTTACTATGTTTTAGCCAGGTAGTGAAGCTCCTGTACATATAAACTTCAAGCAGGGAGAACTGCCTTCTGAAGTGCCTCTTCCTCCAAAAAATACAGGGGGAGCCTAAATTACCCTACTTACACTAAAATAAAATCCTTACACTTACACAGAGAGAGGGGAGATGGCCCATGCCAACACTGCCAGGTATCGACGTGCAACGCAGTCAGGCAACAGGGCGAAACAGTCCCCCCAAGGGCAGCGGATCCCATCTGTTATCCCACTGCAGACTGCGATTCTTCTGGTCTGTTTATGCAGACAAAAGATTTATTTTGCAGCCTTCCCCATGAACTCCACTGGTATATTGCCTGAATCAAAATTCTCTGTTTCACCAAGAATATGAAGAATAGCACCTCTGCAATAGCCTTTCAAGTTCAGTAACGTGAAAGCATCCATTTTCTTACACTAGTCAGGATCTTTTTTACTTTTCCCTCCCACTACCAGAAAATAAAAAGTGGCTAAGGAAGTGTAAAATCAAAAGCACAGAATTAACTCCACTGATTTCAATAGTCATTCAAATAAACATAGGGGGAAAATACACTCCATGATTTGCTCTCCCTTTGAAAAGTTAGCAGGATCAATGCAGTCATTACACTATGTTGGAGTGGTGGAGTCACCGTCCCTGGAGGGATTTAAAAGACGGGTAGATGTGGTGCTTAGGGACAGGGTTTAGTGGTGGCCTTGGCAGTGCTGGGTTAACGATTGGACTTGGTGATCTTAAAGGTCTCTTCCAACCTAAACAATTCTGTGATTCTTTGGTTCTACGCCACATAGACACATCAGCGGCAGCCCTCTTCTCGCATGCCCCAAACACTCAGAACCAGCAAAATCATGAAGCAAACATGTTGGCCCTGTGTCCAACGCAGAGCTAGTCCTGGAGTTGAGGACTCATCGCACTGGAGCCACCTGAAAAGCTGGGTATCTACTTCAGACCGGCAGCCAGGGTCCCTCCATAGCCACCAAGAAAAATACCCTCAGGAATTTTCCTCCATTCATTATAAGGGACCCCTGATAAAGGGTAGGGAAACTGAGGCACGGAAACACACCTAATCACTGACCCGCAGTTAAGCTCTTTGGAGAGCCCAGCCCTCAGCACACCACGTGAACCCCCAGCCAGCCCCGCTCAAACAGCGGCCGCTGCGCTGGGAGAAATGACGTTGCACGCACACGCCGCCATCTGATCTCACCTTGCAAGCGCTTCTTACCTAAAGGGCATGACCAGACAAGCTACGAGGAAGTCTGCCATGGCCAAGGACATGATAAACATATAGGTGACGGTGCGCAGCCTCTTTTCCACCACCGGGCAGATGAAGACTATTGTATTTCCCAGGAGCGTGATCAAGTCAATGAGGGTTAGTATCAGCCCAACGACCACCTCCTGGAGACCGATCCCTGCCCAGTTCCCACCTCCTTTCACAAAGGAGGAGGCAGCAGAGGAGAAATTAGAGAACCAAGATTCATTTTTGTCCATCAGCATCTTTTCACTGTTAAAACCTGAAAGAGAGGAAAGGGGAGGAAGGGAAGGACTTTAATGCACATGACTTGTAGGTCTATGAAAAGACGTACAGAAATAACATTTATGCTTCATTTACTTCAAGAAAAATCCACACACCCTGCTGTGTCTGTGCCATCACTGTGCCATGGTTATCAGTCCGTTAGAAGTGTCTGAAATCCTGAGGGTGAGGATAAATATGCAGCACTGGCTGAAGTCCTTCATGGCAATTAAAAGCCCTCCTGTGAACAAAAATGCATCACCAGGTGAAGTGTGATACAGAAAAAAAAAATAGAAAAGCGCTGAGAGCAGAGAGAGGACAAGCAAGCCACCAAAATCCAAAATTAAAGCAGCTCTGCTAAACCCCACTGAACAGCATGCTGTGTCCACAAAATATGGGGGTTGGAACTAGACGATCTTCAAGGTCCCTTCCAACCCAAGCAGTTCTGTGATTCTATATCATTATCATCGTTGCCACCCACAGACCGGATGAGACCGCCTGCCCAGGCTGGCTGCTTTCACAACCCCACTGTTCAGTACAGCTCTGCCCTGGGTTGTCCTGGTGCATTTTTAGGCTCAGAAGTTAAGAGCTTTTTGCTACCACGGTGGGCAGCTCCATCCTACGGTCTGAGTGGCCACGCAGAGCTGCCAGCAACCACGCGGGGAGCTTAATGCAAGTAAGCAAGTAATTGAGGTGCCTCAGGTGACCTCAGACTCATGTCCCCTCTGTGCCCAGCTGGGAGAGGATGCTCCCAGCGCCGTAAAGGAGGACTTTTAAGTCAGGGAAATTCATGCCCTTGTGTCCACAGCTCAGTTCCAAGACTTTGAACTAGTGGTGCCACAGGTGCCTGGGAAGGTGGGACCGATGTGCTGCAAAAACTCCAGCAGTTCCAAATTCACTGGTGTGGCCAATGGGAACACAAAGGCCAAACCTGCAGGGAAAAGAAAATTCTACAAATATTTCCAGACATCACATTGTTACACCTGAACACCACCGCTTCTCCTGTGACAGCTGTGCTTCCACAGTACCCTCAGGTCCATCTCACATCCCCAGGGCATCACTACCAAATGCAGCGTGGGAATGGGTCAGGATAAACGTCCATGTAGTCCAACATCTCTTATCTCACAGTGGCCAAGCTTTGCTTTAGGAGGATTATCAGAACAAGGCAGCATGTAGCAAAATATCCCCAATGTCTGTTTTTCCTTCCAGCAGCCTATAATCCAGAATTACCTCTAAAACTGGTTTCAAGATCTAAGGCATGAAGTTGTCCTGCTTCCCCTATGGCTTATGCAAACTTGTAGCATCCATGACCTCCTATAGCAACAAATTCCACAGCTCAGCTATGTACCACGCAAAGGAACACCTCTGTTTGGTTTGAGCCTACCACCAGCTAGTTTCACTTGATGCCCTCTCGTCCTAGTATTGGAAGAGACACCACGCAAGCAATCCCCATCCACTCTCTCATTGCCACTGGCGGGTTCTTTAATCTCTGTCACATCCCCCAGCCCTCTCGTCATCTCTTGGTGAGGCTGAGGAGTCTTCGCTCGTTCATTCCTTGTCCAGAAGCGATTGCGGTCCCCTGACCATCCCTCCTGCCTCTGAGATGGACCAAAACTGCAAACAATTTCCAAGAGGTAAATGCACTGTGGATTTATATAATGGCATAACGATGTTTTCTGTTTTGTCCTGCTTCCCTTTCATAACAACCCCTAACGCGGTTTGCTGCTTTTGATGGGCACTTAGCACCGAGCTGACCTTTCCACAGAACCGCCTATCACCATCCAAAGATCTCATTCCTGAGCAGAAATGAGGATGAAATGAGGAAATTAGGTTCTCTCCATCTTCCCCAAACTCATCACTTCACAGTTGAATTTCTTCTTCCATTTTAATGCTCCCTGAACCTCATAAAAGCTTTTCTGCAAATCCTTAAGTCAGAACTTATCCTTCATGACCTCATTTGCAGGCCTTCTTTCACCTGCAAATATCACCACATCAAGATTCAGTTTTTCCAGTTAGAGAGGTATCGGACCCCACGTACCCCAGCCCCTATCCCTGCAAAGAGCCTTGCTGACCGCTCTGCCACCCAGTGACCCACCATCCACTCCCCCCCTGCATTTCACCTTTTAGAAACGTATTTATTCATGCAAGGAACTTCCTTCTTGACTCAGAACTATTAAATTTCCTGAAAAGCCCCTGCCATGAGGGGCCATATTGAAGACCTTTCAGAAACCCAAGCAGATTACACCAAGTAGGTGCTTCTCATCCATGTACTTGTCGTCTTCTTCCAAGCACTCCCATATGATTGCAAGGCTGGGCTGCCTTTTGCAACAGCAACAGTGACTTTTTGCTTGGATGTAATCATGTATTACATGCACCCACTCATCCTTCAAAATAGAAGTCAGAAGCCCTGACTTCTATTTACTTGCTGGATTTAGTGGTTTCCTTTCTTTCGAGTTAAAAAATAATAATTAAAAAAATCAAGAAATAATTAAAGCTGTCTAGAAAAAAGGAAGAAGGAAAGCTGCTCCTCTGCCCCATCACCAGAGCTGGGACTTGCTGACTGAAGCTCTCCTGCTCCAGCGCTGACAACAAGGAGGTTTGTTGGACATCGAGCTCTGTGGCAGGTGCTGCTAAAAGTCTACAGGGTGTCTTAAGTACATCAGTCTGAATGAAAATGTTTCTTGGACAATGTTTCAGATCCTGATAACACCTCATAAAAATAAAATAAAAAATCCTGTCTCCAGCTCTCACTTTATTGACAGGAAAGAGGATAATCTACGCCATTCTTTCTAACAACCCTGCTGAGGATGTCACCAAATTGGATGAGCTCCTGCGGAACAGTTTGATTTCAACGCAACCACACTTTCTGGCAGAAAAAACTGTTCAGCCTGTTCTCCTCCCTGCGTGGTCCGCACAGATGGCACGGTGGCTGCGGGCTGGCAAAACCACGTGCTGACGACCCATGGCCGCACAGCCAGCCAAGTGACAGAACCTGCCACCGCAAGGTCCGTTACGTGGTCCAGGTCCATCCTCCAGCTCATCCGGTCATCTGCCGTCTCCCTTCTGCTGGGAGATGTTGGTGTCCCCGCATCTCCGGGGCCTCTGCGAGGTCTGGAAACAGTCCTCTGATCTCCACCTCCAGTTGAACCCTGGCCAGCTTAAGCACATGAACATCACCCAGTCAGCCCTACGTTCTTCTAGAAGAGCACGCAGCATTAAGATAGGCTCCCAAGACATGAACAGCAAAAATCAGGCTTACTTTATGTCATTTTTTGTCCCTTTTTCCTTTGGCCTCATAGATGAGAATGCTGGATTCATTGTCTGGGATTTTTAGCTGCAACACTGAAACAAGAAGGTTTAGAAGTCACATCTTCCTTCCCTTGCCAACAATGACTGTGCTCAGGCGGTTGTTAAGTATCAGCGTTAGTACAACTCTAATTAAAGCAGATCATTACTTACACACTGCACTCTGAGCTGAAGTAGGACACAGCTATTAGAGTCCACCTTTGCAAGCTCTCTGTGCTACTCAAGTACCACCTTAGCCACCAGCCTGGGTTAAAAGGTCTTTTCAAGTGAAAAACTATCAGCAGGTCGCTTAATGCAGGACACATGTAGGAGCACGACACACCGATGCACAAATACAGGAGATAAATGTGTCCACACTCACAAAACATTAGAGAAACTCTCTTGCATCGTACTATATTTTGCTCAAGCCAAGGCCAGACTGTGGGGCTGGAAGTGAGACTCTCCTCATTTGACCTCCGCAATTCCTCCAACAACAAATATTCAGCAAAAAGAAGGGTTGAGGGATGCTTTGAAACTTCAGGTTTGGATTGAGGGTGCAGACAGCAGGGTCCTGCTGCTCCTGGCTCCTTTCCAAGGATCCCCAGGCAGAGAGTCCCTGGAAGCTCATCCGCAGCCCATGTCACAGCCAGGCATCCCAGCTTGATGTCTCTCACCCTTTTTGCCTTTGACTGGGCAACCAGCAACTTACCTCTTGCTAAGAAGCGCTTCTCCTGAACCATCTGGAGAATTGTTAATACAGGAAAGCGGGGGATGACACAATCTCAGCATCTCTGTGGAAATCTTTGGGACAAAGCAGGATGCGCCACCCTTCCCAGGGATGTACTTCCACTACTTAAATATTGGAGCTTTTAAATTCTCCTGTGAACTGCGGCAGCTCAGGGGGTTACACTGCTGATACAGCACAGGATTTTTCTTTAACATCAGTCTTTCAGCCTTTCCTGTAAGGAGCCCTCTTAAATCAGTGGGATAAATGCCCAGTTGTGCCATGCTGTGGGATCATCCCAGGTTTCCTGGGGATCTCAGATGCCTTAGGGTTTGCATTGTTCTTATTTAGACATTACAGGTTTGCTTCCCTTCAAAAACTGATGGGCTAGATTCTGCTCTCAGTCTGCCGGAGTAAAGCAACTCCGTCGATTCATCAGTTTTCCATTAATATGCAGAAAGTTTGACCTAAATTATTTAGCAGACAAATCCCAAGTAAAAGGTTAATGTCATCACTAAACTGTATGTTTTGATGGCAGGGGAGGAGAAAAAAAAAAAACCAAACTCCGCAGTCTCAAGGCTGACTGCACTTTAAAATCTTTGAGGAATTATGAAAATTGGAAATATATTTGCTGCCAGACTCTGCTCCTCCACTAAACCAAGTACGAATCAGCGTACGGCAGCGTGCAACCGTACCCGCCCCGGCACCTCGAAACACGTTTCCCTCCTCCCCTCTGCTGCGAGCCGAGACTGCAGCAGCTCCGTAATTCGCCGAGCAGTGCATTGCTCTGCAAGGCTGGTGTGCGGTGACAGGGGAGGAGGAACATCCCCGGGGACGCTTCCTCCCGTAAAACGTGCATCCAGGGAGGCCGGGCAGCACGACAGCCTCTGCGCTGACTTTCCTTCTCTCTCTCGCTCTTTCTCTCTTCCTCCATCCAACTTTCCCATTTGAAGGGCGGCATTTCTCAGCGCGCAAATGGGTTCAGTGCAGAACAACTCCTACAACCTCTCCGACAGCTAACCAGCCCCAGGTCTGGAAACCCAGCAGAGGCAGAGGCATGATCCTTACCTTCAAAACTGCCCGTCGAAGGCAGCCAGGCAGCTCGGAGCAGCTCAGCAGTTCCCCTGAGCCGGGTGCGCGGTGCTTTTCCCAGCAGCAGCGGGGTCCAGGGGACTCACGCCAGCTCGCAGGCCTCCCGCGGAGCTGCTCCCAGCTTGGCCGCGCAGGGCTGATGGTTTGTGCCCCGCACCTATGAGACAGCACAGCGGTTCGCCC
>KL287145.1:18640-64222 GCA_000699545.1 Podiceps cristatus | reverse complement strand
GAGTTACGCACTTCGTGGGCTTATTTTTTTTCTTCTGATAACTTTATTGCGGTGCCTACAGTGTGTTCATGCTCTTAAACGTGAGGGCTTCTTCGTAGCCTCCGGTCCTCTCTCGACTTACACGCATCCTCAAGATCAGTGTGTCAAATATCTGTGTGTGAAATATGACCAGCAAGGGACTGGAAATCCGTGCTATTTCAATTTTATGTTTCCGTTAAGGTAGATGCGGATATTTGGTCGGCTTCGCTGCGGTGCCTACAGTGTGTTCATGCTCTTAAACGTGAGGGCTTCTTCGTAGCCTCCGGTCCTCTCTCGACTTACACGCATCCTCAAGATCAGTGTGTCAAATATCTGTGTGTGAAATATGACCAGCAAGGGACTGGAAATCCGTGCTATTTCAATTTTATGTTTCCGTTAAGGTAGATGCGGATATTTGGTCGGCTTCGCTTTCAAATTTGCTTATGGCTAATATAAATTTGAAATGTGGTTGTGTGGTGTTTTTGTTTGTTTGGGTGTTTTTTTGTTTGTTTGTTTGTTTTTAATGAGGAGGAGTGCTTGTAAACTAATCAAATGTATTTGTAGTGAGATTTTTATAAGGCTGTTGTTTTCATGTGCATGTTAAAAGTTGACCTACTAAGAAGCACAAGGAAAGTCAGATATAGTTCTAGCTGGGATATGAAGTGGCAAGTAGAGGCGGAGTGGCTGATCATAGATCCTGATCCTCTAAATCCTTAAAGTAAGTATTTTTCTTGATGACATAGTTTGACAAGCAGTGCTTTTGGTGGCAGTGTTGACTTAAACAGGCCTGTTTGTTCCTTGCTCCCAGCGCTCACCTCTTTGCTGCCCCCCTCAGCTCTGCAGCACAACAGTTCGTGGAACCCTGTCCCATAACTGGGTTGGGGAAATGTTCCAGGTTAAAATTAACTAGCTCTTTTTTTTTTTTTTTTTTTTTTTTTCTTCCCCAAATGTGGTTATATTTAACCTAGATAATTTCTCTGGGTGACAGGTGTGCCAGAAGACAAGAGGATTGTTTAAGCAAATACTCTAGTGAAAGAAGTACTTGAGAAATACACCTCAACTGTGGTAGACCTGGGAAAGTTCAACATGAGCAGTTGCAGTTGTTTCACACTGTTCAATCTTACAGGAATAAAATTTATTTTGTCTATGAATATCTGTGGGTTTGGGGCCTGTTATTTGAAATAAGACAGTATTTGTTTGCTATAATAGAGGAATTCTACTTGACAGGACAAGTAACTGCATTTTTTTTTTTAATAAACTATTGATTTTCATATATATCCATTTAAGATACTTTCTCAAAAATGTTACAAATACTGCTTTCAGATTACCAAATATTACGTGTTTGGGTTAGGGTTTTTTGTTTGAACGTGGGTGCTAGCATTTTTAAGGTCTGAGAATTTTGTTAGTAAGGCAAGAGTTACGTCCTCTTAAGAAACAGCCCAAACAGGAAAAAAAAATAACTCCTGCATTGATATTTAGTAGTTTAAGATGTCATTCACCCATGTCTTGTTTTTTATTTCTTCCTCTTCATGTTCTTACGTAGAAAAGTTTAACACATATAGGTAAAAGAGAGGGTATGAGGACAGCAGAGACTGTTTTCTTTATTAATGCTCTAAGGACCCCATAAACTCTCTGTTGTAGCTGATTTTACTCTTTTTGTACTCATCGGTTTAAAAACTGAGTGGCAATTACTTTAATTTGTAGTGTTGGCTAATTATCTTGTTAGTATAGAATTTCACCCAAGTTGTGAATCTTCATGGATAGATTGGTCTTGCCAAGGAAATTGCTGCTTTCAAGAGCACTGAGCTTTTGCTATTTTCTCTTTTTTTGGCCCAATTCTAAATTTGTGCAAAAAGTTGATGATATAAATTAGTAGTAGAGAGATCGACCCCCTCCCTCTCTACATGTTCTTTATATGACATGTTTTTATTAACTTGAAAAGTTGTGAATTTTGTACTAAAAATAATAGACTTGTGTTGAAAATAGTTGTGAATCAAAAATGCAGTTTTATTCATTAGGTAACTTCTTCATTTGAAAACAGCTCCTTTTTTAGCTATGTACCCCTTCAGAAGAGATGTATAATTTGCTGTGTAAAAAGCCTAACTGCTTCAGCCTAATTTTGTAGGTTGAAGAATATGGATACTTGTTCTCTTAGAATAGAAAATTAGTACCCTAATACAGTTTTTATTACAAACCGCACAGTACAATTAGGAATGCCTTCCTTGTCATTACACTGTAATGAGTTAGGTTTTCTTCAGGAAAATACTTTTAGTAGATTATTTGAAGTAAAGAAATGCGCATCTTAGTGTTTTAGCCTTTTTAAAGTACTAGTTTCCGTATGAATGCTAGAAATAGTAAAGGCCAGATGATAAAGCAGATGTAGAAATGTTTCTGAGGATAGATGGTATGAGTAGATAGTTGCATAGCAAAGGCTGTAGTAGTTGTTCCTGCCATTCTTACCTTCTGTTTATTTATTTTGCAAAGTATTTTTAACCTTTCTTTGCTATTTGAGCTGGTTCACCCTGTAGAAAGCTGTACTGGCACCACCGAAGGGGTGGCCCAAGAACAGGAGGGAGTTGCCAGGCTGCTGGGAGAGCAATAGCTGTTTTAAGGTGACTTCATCTCTGGAGGGAAAAACAAAAAAAATACATGAGACTACAGACAGACAGTGACCAAACCATTCAACTGTGTCTCATCTTCTGCTAATACTGAATTATTATTAGCAGTATTGGTATTAATATTTTAAATTTAGTTTTCTTTCAGAATAGAAAGAGGTGTAGGAAGCACCTTCAGTTGTGTAGCAGAGTATGAAATGAAAGATTGCAGTGTCTCGGGCACAAGTAAATTTGACTGTATCGATTGGGAAGATATCTCATGCACTTCTGTGGTCATCCACCGTTAACTCAGTTCATGGGGGTCTGTAATAATTTGAAACTATTTGGGGGACGTTCGCATGTTTGTTTGCTGCAGGAGTTAAAAGATGTGAAATGCAAAATGATGGAAGAGGAAGGAGATTCATGTTAATGCAGCGGTGTGCTGCCTTGAAGGGCTGAATTTTCAACCCCTACTGCTGCCACAAAATTCCTTTGTAATGCAAAGGCCGCTTTAATTTTGGCATACCTCATGCCTGAGTGTTTAATTTTATAGCCTTAATATTCTCTTACCATACTTTTTGTGTATAATATAAATTCTTTAATTATAGCCACTTTCAGAGTATATAATCATATATGTAAAAAGTTTCAGTGCTCTGCGGTTATCATATATTTAGTATTATGTGAAAGCAACAAGGCTTCTCAGATTCTTTCAGCAGTTCAGCATTGTACGCTGGACTCTTTCCAACCGTTACGTTTTGTTGATAAAATCACTGAATTAGTTTTCTTATGGGGCACTGATGTTCTGAGGAATGTTGCAGATTCTTATAAAATCATCATTAATAGTATTAATATTTTATTGAATATAGATCCTTGAAAATTAGATATGAGATTCAAGACTGGTAAAGGCATAGGAGTGAAGCTTATGAAGCTTAGTAGGTACTATGGGCATTCCTTATCTTCATGCTAAAAATGTAGGCAAATTATGCATAAATGTCTACTTTTAAATGCTTTGTCCTTATAACTGTGAGTTTATTAATCTCAGGGTACGTGAGAAAACTTCAGTTTTGAAGCTAATACCATATTACCCATAATGACATCCTGGTACCACAAGATAAATGCTGCTAGAATATTATGCTTATGTTAAAACAAAAGATGACAGTTTCTGGAGTAAGACAGATCCATTTAAAGTGAATTTTTAAAATAAATATATATGGCCTTGTTCTTTTATAGATTTCCTTTTTGAGTTCCATTAAATAATATTTATTTATTTGCAGGTATGTCTGAGAAGGTTTTTGATGTATGTTATTTTGGTATATGGCCAGATCCATAAAATAATATAGAGGAGTCAAAACTGTGATTTGGATGGAATTTGGGTATCTAGCCCCAAATAAAATTGTAGCCATGTGTTGTCTAATTTTCACAGGTATCTAGGTTTTCACTAGTAAAGTTTTCCAAACACCTTGAAGTTCTGTTCTCACTCAGATCTTCCATAATCTTGTTGCAACTGAGCATCTTGGCATCTAAATCTGTTTACTATTCATAAATTAGGCAATCTGTAAATTAGGCATTCACTTGTCCAAAGGCATGTTCAAACCACACCTCAGGCACACCTATGGGATTGGACTCAGACCAAAACCCTGTGGTGACTCTCCCTTTTGTTCAGAAACACAAAGAGAGGAGGAGGAAGAGGTTTTGTTGATGCCTTCTTTAAAAAACAAAACAAACAAAAAACCCCACCCAAACCAAATAATCCAAACAAACAACAAACCAACAAAACCCAAAACCCTAAAAATCCACTTTGCCTTGTGCACAAAATGATTGAAGTCTAATTGGGCCAAAGAGAGATACTGGGACACATTTTCCCGGAGAAAAAGGAGGTACCTGTGTTCTGGACTGTGTTACAAAAAGTATTTTGTTTTTTTCTTCCATTTAAAATTATAAATGCCATTAGGAACTGGAAAGCAGGACTCACCCCTCTTGTTTGGGTGCTCTTCTCCCTAGAGAGACACGGACATTGCAGGTTCTGCTCTGTCCAGCCAAGGTTTACTTTTTGTTTTTTCTTCCGTGTTTTGAAGATTGCTACTGAAATGAGAATTTACAAGTTGATCCATGTTCTCAGTGCAACATGGAGCCTGCTGAGAGATTATGGTTGGAATCCCTTCTGGCAGAGTAGAGATAAGCTTTCAGATTTCTCTGTTCCAGGTTAGTGTGCTGTAACCCTGTGCTGCTGGACAAAATGAGAGCACATCTTTTTCCTCCTGCTGGTGTGTTAAAAGAGTATATTGCTCCCGTTCTGGTGGGAAAAGTTTAGCTATGTACGTCAAGGACAGGGACGAGGATTATGAGTACTAACTTTACCTGTGCCTTGGGCCTTCAGAAACAGGTGAAGATGAAGGTATAATATTGTGTTCACTGGGTACCTTTATGGTTCTCATCTCTACTAACTTTTTAAGAAGTCTTGCTAAGTGATGCAACTCTCCCTAGCTTTGGTACTTTAGAATTGTGGATCCAGTTGTGTGAAATCCCCTCTTTGTGCCCTGCTGATAATCTCTTTTAGTGAAAGCTATTATTTAAGTAGTATTGCTTATTACAGCCATAGCAGGCAGCAGGATTTAATTACTAACTCATCATGTGTAGTGAAGTTGCTGTGGGACATTTAGGAGAGGAGGAGTACCTGGGAATGGGTGGGTCATCCAGCACGATGTCTGAATTTTAAGTGCTTTATAGTATAGTATTGCTAACAGTTGCCATCTACAAGAGTTTCTTGCTTGCAGTGAGTGTACCTCAATTACTTGCAGGATGATCTCAGATTCCATAAGCATCTCATTATCTGCTGAACTGGTAGATATCCAGAAAGTTCCATCACTTTCTTTTAAATACCATTGGGGCAAGTATTTGTGAACACAGAGGCAGCAGGCCTGTAACAACTGCCTCTTGTAGGAGGGAAGAAGGTTAATGTGTGAATTTCCAAACATGTGCATTAGAAATCTTGAGGAAATAGATATTTTTATATATTAAATTATGGTCTTAGAGAATGAGCATATGAGATACTAAGCTGCCTAATAATAAAAGGATACTTCAAAATAAATTGTATTAATATAGCTAATTTTATATTTCCGATTCTGAAAATGCTGCTGCTGTTGTAAATAAAACATAAATTGCCATTTTTACATTTGACTAAAGCTTTTAATGACATAGTAAATATTAGTTTCTGGCATTTAAGAGCATTTGATGTGTTTGGTGAGTATTTCATTGCATGTTTAATGTAATGGCAGAGACTGGCTTTTGCCTTTTTAGTTGTGGCTATTACTGACATATACCCTGACAGAATAATATTCCGTTGGTTTGGTGGCTGCTGGTAAAAAGGTCACTGTGAATTTGGAGAGGGTAAACTCCTGCTGGTATGCCAAGGTATAAGGTTTGTAATTTTCCAGATGGATTTTCTCAGAGAAGTGCCAAAGGTTTGGATTGTCTGAGTTTTCATCAATCATCTGAAAGCTTCAAGATACATTAGGGCAAAAACTGTCATGTTACATGGAGTAATTTTCCCAGTCCTTAGTCCTGCAAAGGTATATTTGAAACCTAAGTGTGAAGTTGTGAAAAGTCAGAGAAATCAGGAAATGTTTCACCAAAATCTGCTTATTGCACTTGGCTCGGGAAACAACCAAGAAATTTTCTCTGTTAAAAGCTGTAGGGAGTTGCCTTTTTTTTTTTTTTAAGCCTGATTTCCTAAGGAAATGTGTCTTGTACTTTTTCGTTGTTTTCTCTCTCTTTCCTTATGTATTTGCCAATAGCTTTTGAAATCATTGACCAATTGCAACCGTGTTTGTAGGAGGGACAGAAATCTCAAAGACCATAACATTCCTACAGATTTTTGGAAAATAGGCAAACTGGGTAGAGAAATGTGTCACTACCCTCTCTTGAGAGAGAGAGAATGCAATGTGAGTTTGGCAGTGACCTGTTTTTCTTCAGCACACGCTGGGTCTGTGGTGGCTGGGAGAACGGGAGATGGTTGTGTGTGCCAACGGGGCTTGAGGAGATGGGCAGAACATGGGCTGTTTTGGAAGGGGGTGGGGGCGGAGAATATTGTGGTGTGTCAGAGGGATGACAGAAGGCAAAACTGGCTTCTCGTGATGGGGGAGAGAAGAGTGGTGGTAAACAGTAGAGCTATCAGAACTGTGCTTTACTGCCTGCTGAAGAACTTGCTTAAGGATAAGCTGGTAAAAGATATGTTGACCGTAAACCAGGGAATTATTGTCCTGATAGGAATGAGATGATACTGTGTTTCACTGACTGCAGGGTTGCCTGACTCAGTTTGGTTTAGTATGTAGAATAAATCCTTCTGAAATTAACAGAATAGCTTTAAGCTGTGATTAAATAATTATTTTCCCGCTGTTTCAGGGAAAAAATGGTTTTGGTGTATTTCTTTGAAAGGACTAAAACTTGGACCATACTTTCAGTAGTAAGGAGGAAAAGAAAGTGTAACTTGAGTTTAAGAAAAGAGATTTTTCCATTTAAAGGTCATAGTGAATAAGTGCTTTTGATAGTGGTGAGATAAAACTGTGCTATCTAAAGATTTCTGTTCATACCAGTTACTTATGAAATATGTCCGTTAATAGCCAAAGAATAAGATTTTTCTCTCAATATAAGAACAAAAGAAAAATACCTTCCAAATGAGATTTCTTGTAAGCCCACTCCTCTGTCTTCTAACATGGAGTTATTGAAAAGCAGGAGCTGGACTTCTGTCTGGAATGACATTTCTGGTTTTTTTCCTGTCTTGCCTATATTTGCATTACCTATCAGTCATGATAAACAGCAGACTGAAAATTACCTCATTATGTTCAACTCATAAGGTTTTATCAAGTCTCAGTGGAGAATTACAGTTCATCCTGCTGACAGGTTTAGAGAAACTTCTCATAGACTTAGTAATGGTGAAAGTGAAGAAAACTTTATTAGATTGCTGCTTTAATTTCTCAAGAATTCCCTGCTCAGTAATGTCAAATGTACTTTTCAAGTCTTTAGTAACCAATATAATCTTCACAAATTTTTATTTGTTAATTTCAAGTATTAAAATACTGCAGTTTTAATCTAACACAATGGACTGTAAAATAGGTAACTTTGACCTGCGCTTATTTTAAAGTAGTTTTCATAGTAACAACAAATATTCTGAAGGAAACCGGATTTTCCTCTGACTGTGAGTAGAAAAGCAAGTAGCAGCATGAATCACAGCTTCCAAGAACTGTCAGAATAGGAATACGGATTCTTCCTACACACACATACTTTCCTCACTGTCAATTTTAATGTAGCAATGTGATTATTTATTAAAGTTTTTCTTGCCATCCAGAGCAGCAACATTCATTATATATAATCAAGCTGCTACTAGCAGTTGCGTGGCTGAGGATGAAACTAGTATGGTAGTTCTAATGATAACTCTCTAACATCTCAGCAGTTTTGCTTAAAATATGTTTTCTGAAAATATTTTTGTTGTTAAAATACTGTACTTCAGGATTTTTCAAAATTTTTTTCCAGCACAGAAGCATTAATTAAACATGTTGTGCTGCCCTAAAGCCTTGCGTGATGTTTTGTAGATAACAAGATACAGTTCCAGCCTTGAAGAGCTTGTGATCTGAATTTCACTGACATAGAAAATGAGGAGAATGACCTCAGAAAGGGGGACAAGGATTCAAATGAATAAGTGAGTCATAGTGAGCAAATTAAACAAGTTGTCGTTTCCAAGAACAGAATAAGGTAGATCAGCAAGGAGGAAGATGACAATTTAGAAGCAAAAGGCATCATAAAGCAAGTCCAAATAGTACAGGCATTTGAAGGAAAAGAGGGGAAATGTGTTATTTTGCGGGATCTGGAAAGCAGAATAAAATCAGAAGAGTAGCCTGAATCAAGATGAAAAGTAACTAGAAGGTGTTAGGAAATGGGACAGGAAAAAGATACGTAGAAACTTACAAATTAGGTTGATGGGTTTGGTTTTTATGAAGAAAAAAAAAAACAAGATGAGAGAGGAAAAGGATTTGAGAATGTGCTGTTTTGATTGATTTGGCAGGAAAGTCAGGACACAAATTTTACTGCTAAGAATTTTTTTAACCCCTTAAAAATTTAGCTGTCAATTTAACTTGCTTTTAAAGTGAGTGGCAAAACAACAGGCAACTGTGCCTGGAAATTCTATCTCAAGCATTCCTGTTGCTCTGTCACTGTTTCCTATTACACCCAGTTTTTGTATAAGCTGGAGAATTTTTTGAGTTTCAGTGCATTTGGGGTGGGGCTATAGAAGCCTCTAACATCAAAGGTAGTTGAGGCACTACCACTTTATCTAAGTCAAAAGGAACACGTTTTTTTCATTAAAATAACTGAAATTTCTTTTCAAAATTATTTTAGTTAAACTGGTACTATCTTTATATGGACAATTAAATTCATGGATAATTTGTATTGAGTTAATGTTAATCTTTGTATTGATGGCATAAGAAATTAAAAATAATTATAAATTGTATAGATTGTTTTTTAAAATGGTACCTACATACTTTTTCGTCCTATATAGTTTGCCGTTTCTTATCTATATACTGATACTTGATTCAAAACACTGATTTCTGAATTAGAATATTGCATTTTACTGTATAGATGAGTCTGATAAGGGTCTACCTTTCTTATCACATTAGACTTGTCTAGTAGTTCTTCAGACATTGGCATTCTTCCCCCTCAGTTTGACAGCTGCTTCTTTGCTTCTTTCAGTATTGTATGTACTGGGGGACAAGGTGGTAAATAGAGGTTTTGAAGTTCCTTTTTTTATTTTTCTTGTCAAAGTAAATCTGCCTATTCTTGCATACAATGGAAGGAAATAGATTTGTGTATACTTTGCCACATGGGAGTGCTGAATAGAAAGTATCAATAGTGATAACTAGCAGTAGTTTTCCCAACAGGATTGTCAGCAATGAGATTATATTACCAAATTGGTGCACATGTATTTAAAACAAAGTGCTGTATGTAGGAATATAGAACTTGTGATTTTTTTTTTTTTTTTTTGTGGAGTGTTTGTGTATAGAATTATCTATTGTATAGTTAGCTTCTGCGCAGTACAGCTTACTGAAATTAGTTTTTCATTAGCGAGGGGAAGATGTTTGAGTCTGTCTTACGCTGTTGTGTGCTGTGTTCTCTGACAGTTTTAAACTGTGTTCTGAGGTAGAGCATGTGTCCTGTTTGAACCCTAATACACATTCACAGTTAAGATTGTATTGATGTATTTTCTTTCTATAAGTTTGCCTGGTGTATTATTGATGTTCTGCAATGTCATAATATACCCCAAAGCAATTGTAATATAACAATTGTAATACTAAGTTTTTGTAGGTAGTGTTAGAACTGTAACTTTAATATTACCGTTAGGCTGTTGTATTTGTCCCGTGGATTTGGATTTCAGGCAGTGCCAGAGCTACATAAAAGGTGGTATGCAATTTTGAAGTCCTCCTTCATGTGTATTTACTTCATTATGTTGAACTGGGGAATTGGAAAGTGAAATTTTGGACAGTTCAGGGATGGAAATAAAGTGACTGAAATGGCAAGAGAGAAAACGGAGAGCAGCAATCAAGGGCTCACCTTTAAAAGTTGTTTTGAATGGATTCATCTTTATAGAACTGTGGGTTTTGTTGCTGTTTTTCAGAAGACTGTGCCAAAGAAGACTTTTGCTCAGATGACATCACATTTGGGCTACTAATGCTCTCCACCCACTCTACAAGGCACAATGCATTTCTAGGTAATTTAAGTAAGTATGTAGATTTTATTGCTACTAGAATGGTAATGCTTTAAACAGAAGCATCTCTTTTTCAATCTCAGGCAAGGTAGACATTCCACTTCAATTTGAGATTGAAATTAATGTTGTGTGGAGGCAAGAATAAACTTCAAATAAGCTTTTAATAAGCTTTTGTCCTGTACACTGGAGCATGGAATGAAACAATTGAACTAACTGTACCTGAGATGCCTTGGAAACTAGAAGGAAAAAACAAAAAACAAACCCAACAACAACAAAAAAATCCAACCAAAACTGATGACGGTTCTGTCCTCAGCAATGCAGTGTGCCAATGTGGTGCTGCGGTTTCTGGAGACTGAATTAAATACTCCTCCCAGGGATGTGTTGCGGTGAATGAGCATATATATTGCTATGCTCACAGCTTTTTTGAGCGTGTTTGTTTTTTCTTTCCCCACAGATGCTCTTGTTAAAGTGGAGATGGACTTAATACCCCGTTAATGTAAGAATATATAGAAAGCAAAAGAATGCATCTCTTTTATAGGTTCAAGTACCAGTATCTCTTCACATGTTATCTTATTTGTGAAAGGGTTGCATCTCCCCACTTCCTTGATTGGGCACTATGTACTATTCAGCTGAAGATGGGCCAGGAGATACAGATTTTCATTTTTGCCAGATTTGTCCATGTCTTACCTTGCATTAAGATTGCTGATTGCTTTGTACATCCATGGTCGTGCAAAGAGAAGCACACGACAGACGGGGTAGTTTGTTTAAGGTTTGTCTTAGAAGTGACAAAGGGGGTTTGATTCAATGTATCATGACGATCACAGCGTAGTCCCCTTGTAGCCTTCATGTATGTGTTTATACACTTTTTCTTGGTAAGTGGATATTCTTATTAAACTTTTTTGGATGTACCATTGTTTTTTTGACTGGGGGGGCGGGAAACAAACCAAACCAAAACACCAAGAAACTGATCTATTTAGGTAGTTCAGACATTGTTAGTCTCGCTGAAATTGGATTATTTTGTCTTGCTAGCAGAAAGCCTTTCTGTATTTCTAATGGCTTATCATGCATTGGAGATGTTTGATCGTGCATGAAGGAAAGTGAATGGAGTTACAGGTAGCAGTGCTTGTAGCTAATGATGCTTGATACTTTCTATTCTAAGATCCTGGTTTTTGTTGCTTGTAATTTAGCAAGATTTAAATCATTGAGCAGTAATGCTTTGTGTTATATATGTACTTCAGCTAAAACTTTACTAAAAGACTGTGTCTGACAATGGAATGAAGGGGAGGAACATACTGTTTTCTTGATTCAAAATGCAATGAAAATCTTACCACCGGAAAGATAAATCACCTGCATGTGTTAGAGCAAGCACTCGAGGTTTTAGGAGAAGGCTTAAACTGTTATGCTGCAGTGTCAGGCTATTTTTTCTTTTGTGCCATCCTGAACTCTTATATTAGGCAGCACGATAGGTTTCTGAGAATACAATTTGTACCAATTCAACGATTTGCCTAAATGTTCTAGCTGGACTGTGAAAGGTAAACGGGTCTAATCTCCTCCACTCCATTGTAATGTCAGGTACAAACATTGAGTAAGGAGACTTTCTTCTGCACTCCTTGTGTTTTTCCCACTCCCCATCTACTGTTGATGCTGTCCTTCAGATGCTACTTCAGTAGTATATTTCCATGTTCATTTTGGATTCAACTTTTGTATAGTCTTTTTTTTTTTTTATTGCTGCTCTTGTGTTCAGAACAGATCATAATAGATTGATTTGCACAATGCATACAGTGTGTGGTTAAAAGTTACAAAAGGCTTATGTTTGAGGATCCTGAAAACTTATGTATTCTCTGCATCTTTGATGTTGCTTTTCAAGTAAGCTTTTTAGACCACAAGGACCTGTGTTGTTTTACTAAGAATTTGTGTTTTCCAGGGCATACTTTGGCTTTATTTACCACTTGTCTATGGGCTGTTTTTCTTAACCCTTACATTTTCATTGGTCCTTTTACTTGTGTTTCTTCCTTGGAGCTTTTTTTTTAACTCATGCTGAAAATCCTCAGTTCAAAACAGTTCTTAACTTACAGAACTTTTGTATTTACTTAAAAACATCTTTTTGCACACTTTTTCTTAATGTTTTTCATAGAAGTGTGAAAAGCAAATAGAAAATACTTTTGACACTGATTTGTAGCAATAGAAGAGAGATTTGGAAGTTGTTGTACTCTTTCTGACTTGTTTGTGAGTGTGAGTGCTTACAGTAGTGCCTCTGTGCTTCTCTGGAAACATGCCCATGTCACTACTTCTGCAAAAACACATTTATGCAGGAGAACAGTGAAGTCAAACCACTCTCTTATTTGGATTTATTCACCTGTTCTTATTCACCTGTTGTAGAAGTGAAATGAATAAGGAGTAGCAGCTGCATGATCAGAGCCCATCTACAAGGAATGGGAAATGTAGTCTCATAGGCAGAGCAGTCCCAATAATTATGATGAAGATAACTAACTGCCCTATCACAGTGAAGAAAAATTTCAACTCATTAAATCAAAATTTATTTAATAAGGTATATATACCTAGTGATCTGAAAATGGTCTCTTGGTTTGTAACTGAGATTTAAGGTGAAAAACAGTTTCTGAGCAAGCTGAGATTATCCTAGGTTTTATGTTTGGATCAGAGGAGTTGACTTTAATAATATAAAGTAGTGGTGTTGCTGACCAAAGCAAAGGTATGCCCTAGGCCAAGCAGAGAGGAAGGAGAGGTGGTACGTGGGAGGAATTGCCACCTTCTTTGTCTAAAGGTTCAAATTATGAAACAAGTGAAGATGGACTTACAAGGCAGGATGGAGACTTCTAGTTCCACTTTCTTTTGCTGAAACTAGAATGTATAGTGTGGAGGATGATCTTAAAGTTTCCACCTCTCCCTTTTGCTTATTATAGGACTGCACTGAACTTTCTTTTCAAATATTTTGTGGTTTTTCTGTTGAAGTGACCCAAGAGCATCTGGTCTGAGTGAGTTACAGGAAGATAACAAGTTCATTATAGGAGTAAATGGAATGATTTATTGCTTCTTAGATTTTTATGTATTAAAAATGTAGTATTGAATTAATATTAAAATTTTGTAGTTGTTTAATAGAGCTTAAAAAAACAGTGGAATAGGTTGTATTTAATGTTCATGAAAATTGCTGCTAGATGTTTTTTTTTCTAATTAAAACCAGAATTATGTACAAACTCTGGGTTTTGCTTTGAAGCCCAGGTCCACACAGAAGAAAGCTTCTGAAATGAAAAGGATTGTCATTATACTTAAAATTTTCAATTTATGTACACATGAAAGTTTGTATAGTGTTATTTTGTGTTTCATTTTTGTTTGGTTGGTTTGTTTTTGTTTTTCTTAAAAGACAAGTTTAGGAATTGCTTTAAAGAGATCTGATTTTCTTTTCATCTGAATTTTAGGAAATGCATAGTGAAGCCTGTTCATTCATTTGCATAACTCTTCTGGAAGATTATTTGGATGCTGTATATTGAATGTCAGTGAAACTAGGTGAGTCTTTGAATATCTTGGTTATTCTTTGAATATCTTGGTTATTCTAAGAAACGAATGAGTTAATGGTGTGTGACAAAATCCTGTTTATAACTTACTATGCTAAGAGAAACTCTGGCATTTAACCTAAAATCTAGAGATTAAATTATTATATAAACAAATGACATAGCTCAGCAAGGGAGGGGAAAAAAAAAAAAAAGGCAAAGATTAAGCAATATATTCCTGGCTGTACTCCTAAGGTAAAAAGCTGTGTATGCACCGAATATATTTTTATCTAGTGTTTCTGTAATAAAGTTCTTCCATAACATAAGTTGCTTGCTTAGTTTCCGTTAGTATTTCTGTCATGGTGTTCCTGTGTCTGCTCTCTGAGATTTTGTCTAGAACCAGGCTAATTTCAGTCTTATAGGAGACTGATATTCCCATGTCATTAATTTGCTTTTTCTCAATTCACGTAGTTGCTTAGCACTGGATTTACAGGTCAATTTGAATGATTAAAGCAAACACGTGTTAGTCTTTAGCTCTTTTAAATTTTGAGTTAGGGAAAGTTAAATCACAGTGGGTAGCGCTTACATGCCTGTATCAGACTACACTGTCTGAATTTCCAAATAAAAAACCAACACTGAATCTGCCTGAATGTTCAGAGATGCGAGTCTTCAGTTTTCTCTTGCTGTATTTAATAGCACAGGTAATAGGAGGGAATAAATAAATAAACGAGAGAAAAATCTGAAAGAAATAAGGAGGGAAACAAGAAAAGATGTAAAATATTTAAACTGGGGGGGGGGGAAACAAAAAAGATGGAGTGAAGAAATGAAGCAAAGAGAAATTAAACCAAAGTGATAGGATTATTCAGTTTTATGTCTTCTGCTGAATTCTGGTATAGGGGAAATAAATTATTTTTTTGATAGACAGTAGATTGCCGTGTACTATGATCTTTGTTTAGTTGTGGTGAGGAGTTCAGAATAAATTACAGAAGTTTTCAAGAGCCTTCCAGTGCCCTCGAGTATTCTGTTTTGTGAGATGACACCTGCTTTGGTTAGTCTGGTTTGAAAAGGCAGGATACAATTTCAGTGTATGCATTACCATTTTGGTTTGGATCATTAGTACCGTTTTGGAGAAAATCTGTTATCTCCCCGTACCATATACTTGCTGAGGGTGTTCAAACTACATTCTTTCCCCAGAAAATTAGTTTTTAAGTTCTGCTGCATGTGCAAAGTGCTCTTCGCTCTCTACTTGGGACATAGAGGTCTGAATCAATTGTTGAATCCCTGGAAAACTTTGAATGGCCTGTGTGATGGTGGTGGTTGCTTCTGGAGACCAGGTGAAATCTAATCCAAAATAAAACCTCTTGAACAGCTAGCATAGGAGCGTCGGCACCAGCTGCTTTGATCTACTGATCCATTTCTGTTGCTCCAGATTACTGGCTAATGGAGAAATAGCCAAAATTTTTCACTTTGGTTATAGGTCAGTAGATCAGGGCAGTGAAGTTCTGCAATATGTATCTATGCTAGGAACTCAGTTGCAAGTTTTGGAGCTAATATTTACAACTTTCAAAGTGCCTCCAATGTTGTTTTCAACTTTTGTTAATACAAACTGTCAAGGAAACATAAATACTATTCTGTGATTCTACAAGTCCCAGTGAATCAAATGGTTAACTCATAACTGCCTTCTGAAATTGTGGTTGTTTAGTCTGTTTTTATTTCCTGCTTATATTCTTAAATTGTTAAAAATAGGATTCTTCTGATTTCTCTCATTTCATAATTTTTATATAGAATTCTAAAATGTGTATACTTTCCACTCCACATGTTTTGCTTGAGCTGCTTATCTGCACTGGAAAAAAAAAAGCCGAGTCCAGTGTTTTAATGTAATCATTAAGTAGGAGCAAGACAAAAAATGAGAGGTGGTTTTCGCAGGTGTTTGCAGTTATTGCCATCTTTCTGTGCACTGAGCTGTCATGAATCAAGATGGGTATCCCCCCCCGAGCTGAATTCCTTAATTTGAGGTTGCAGATGGCAGTTGTTAAGGTTTTGAAAATATAAGTAATATTTAGTTGCCAATGTTAACTCATTTTATCTTGCAGTAACAGTTGTAAGAGTTCTCCCCATCTGCCCCATGTAATAAGTTCAGAGATTCCCAAGAATTTTGCACACTTACTTTGAGTGTAATATCCTGCATGTTTATGCCAATGAATAGGGCTAAACTCAGTTATATTTATTGTTTATTAGATCTTTGCAGAGTCTAGGCCTTAGCTTTCAGCATTTTTTCCAGAAAATTTCCAAGATTGAAGTAAAATTTCTATTGATAGGGACATTTAAAACAACAGCCCTTTAATATAAACATTAAAAAAGAAAAAAAAATCTAAGATTATAGTAGCATTTGCAGAATTGCATTTTTTATTCAGTCTGCTCCCTTATGTTTTAACTAGCATAAACATGTTACAAAAGTTAGCGTATTTTATTCTGCTAGGCTTAAGCATCTCCGTGTTCAGTTTGTGCAGTCCTTTCTAAAAGAGCAATTATTGCTGCCACATGCATGTGTGTAGCACTTTAGCTAGCAAAAAGTGAGTGTATTAAGTAAAAATCAAAATTTAGTACTTTGCTGCTTCGTACAGCAGCTTTGGGAGGAGGCCTCACTGAGGCAGATACAAGCCTCAATTTAAAATGAAGAAAAATGCTGAGAATCCAAACGTGAGCATTGTAAGCCAGCAAGTTATGCAGAGTCCTCCTTAAGTAGTCTTGTCTTATGAATATTGTACTGTTATGTTGAAGTGTATGTTTTGTTCTCTGTTTGCATATTTGTTAATGTGTTAAGCATAACTAAACTGTTTCAAACCTCAAACTGCTGTTTTCATTAGCCTCTTAGCATGTGGCCTCAGCATATAATTTACATTAGTTTCAGATTTCCTGTGAACATTGATAGCTTTTGGAATCCCATTCCTCTACACCAGGCTACTAGCAAGACCCTGGGTCATGGAAACCATATTCACAATGTTCTGATCAGTGGAGAATTGCCATTTATAATAAAATCTGATTATCGGTTTGCTTTTTGATAACTGATATATTAATCAAAAATTGAAATAGCTATAATGCTTTTATAAATACTATCTTAGGACTTCAGTGCTGGATGATCTAAGTCAGGTTCTGTTAGTAAAGTGGGAAAAGAGCCTGTATGGGATGGATTACCACATTTGCTTTGATTTAAAACGTTGATTGTGTAAAATACATCTAGTGCAACTTGATTTTTAACTAGGTCCTACTTGCTAGTTGAGATGGCAGCCTTTAAGCAGTACTAATTTTAGCATCTTCAGTAATGACCTGGAAGGGAAGGTTCTAAATGTTTGCAAATAAAATATGGTGATACTAATTTGGGAGGTGTTAAGAACTTGAGAGCACAGAGGAGGCTTTGAGGGGCAAGAAGTAAGTATACTAAGATATGTTTTGGTAGATAGTGTGGTGTGATCATTCTATGAAAGCAAAGCTTGAAGTGGTAAAAGAGAAAAAGAAAAAAAGCTGAGGAAGAATTTAAAATCACGCAAATGTAGTGAGTATGGTCCAAAGTAGTTGATACGATTTTGTGTTGAGTATTGTAGATGGTAAAAGGGACTAATAGTTCTCATATAAATAACTTTCAGGACTCATTTGAAACCTTTTAAAGTTTATATGGAAGTATCGGGACAGAATCTGAATTTCTAAAAATAAAAAGAGGAGCTGAATCTGTGACCTTGGTTTTTCCCATACCTAATCTTGAAAATTCTTATCTCAAATATGGTAGCAGCAAAGCTTAAAAAAGCTTGGCTTAGAAATTCCTCAGTTATGTTTTATGTCTTTCAGTCAATATCATGATCTTAAAATATATTTGAAAGAGCTGGAGGGGCGATGGGAAATAATCGACATTTTTTTTGCTATGAGTGTTGAATTAGTTTGCAAGATCCCAAAAACCTTCATTAAAAAAAATCCCAATATTTGAAGAGTAATATTGTCATCTTGATTAATCAACTTAGTTTAAAATTAAATTGACTGGGCCCAGCATTTTGAAGATCATACTGATCTATGGCAGCACGGAATTTGTTGGTCCTCTTCTGCTGCTTCTCTGGTGACCCTCAGAAGGTGAATTCAGTAGGTTTTCTGGACTCTCTTAGCACAAGCTCTGAAAGTTTCTGCTCATGTTAGTAGTGAGCCAGAAAGGAGGAGTGCATCCTGCTGCTGCTCAGGAGAATGAAGAAAGAATTTGAGCAAATTTGATACCTATGTTGATTGATAATGTTTTAGAAACATGAAATGCTAAAAAACAGTTGGATTAAATGTTACAGTGCTACTTCAAACTGTAATTTTCCTTTGAACAGTGTTTACTGAACATTCAGAAATTCAGTTGTGTTCAGTGCTCTAGTATTTGAAGTAAAGATGATCTTTTTATTTATGTACAAGAATATATATGCAGAATGATTACAGCAAAATTACATTAAATTCAGAGTTGACTTTATACGCTTTTTTCTGTTGCTGCCTTGCTGTTTCTGCTTAGTTCCTGCAGTACTATCCCTTTTGTTAAAATAGTGCACAATCTTTCCTGCCTGAGCAAGTCCAATTTTTGACTAAATGTTGGCTGATGTTTCATTTACTTTTGATTCTTGCTTATAGTAGGGTGGTGAAAGGATACCTAACATCTATCCCCAAAGTGGTTACAAAGTGTTTTGCAAAGAGTTTCGAAGGACAAAGAAAAGTCAAGTCTTTCTGCCTTGGTTTTGACCATTCTTTAGTGAAGACAACCATTAAGACATTTCCACTCAATACCAATTGAAATTCCCCCGCCCTTTAAGGTGCTTCTTGTCTATGTAATCTGAAGAACTTGTCCCTGTATCTCAGGTTTTGCAGTCACTGTAATTCTGGATTGTTATATTGAAAGTTCTGACAAAAGACTAACTCTAGTGTTTTGTTTAATGAAATTAGAATAGTGCAGAGCAGGGGGTTGGAATTCTGTAACTATAGCAGTGAGTTTTTATTTAATGTATAAACTTGCTTTTTCTATAACAGGTAGTTGTACTGGGGGAAAAACTGAAGAATCCATCGGCAGACACCATACTTCTAGAAAAGTACGTCTTTACTTTTGTTAAATCTTGTTAATCTTAGGAACGCAACAGTAAGCATGCTAATACAGAAGTGTATTTCACCACATCTTTTTTTTGCATACACTGAAGTTAGCATCCCCTAGTGTTCCCTGATTTTGTTTTGTTCTGTTTTTCTACTACCTCATTCTTTTTTCTTTTGTTACCACTTTCTGATCTCCAGGATGATATACAGGACTTCTAGGGGAAAGGGGTGAGGTGAGGCAGGGAGAAGGAGCTGCTTGTTTGGTAATTTCTGGCTTGGACTATGCTTCAGTGTTGGAGATTAAAATGGTCCTACTCTCTCATTTTATGGAAATATGAATGTGAAGTCTCACTTCTTTCTTTGTGAAGATGCTTTCCAGTGAAGTGCGCTGCCTACTCCATTCTTCAGACAGTCAAACAGTCCACTCTTCACAAAAGCTTTACAGAATAATTTAGCTGTGCATGAGTCACCCGCGCTGGGAAATCTAAGCATCAGAAGCACTTCCACAGCTGCACAAATTGAAGATTGTGCAATCAACTTGGAAAAAAAAATATGCCTATCACTAAATATTTTAAAAGTGTTTTATTTACATGTTTGCATTTCTGCATGAGATGGATAATTAAGTTTCAGATTAAATATTGGCTTTCTGAAATACCTGTCACTTGTTCTTGGGTGTTGCTGTTAGCAACTGTCCTAATCTTTTTTTATCTATGTCCATTTGGTACACTTGTACAATTCTAAGAGTTAAAAATAGCTGCTGTTGGTATAAATCATTCTTTCATTACGTTTCCTTAGTTTCATATTATTCATTTAGGTCAACAACCTTGTACAAGTATCTGTACTGAGGGTCATCCTGAAACAGTCACAGTTCATGTTAATTAACTTGTTACTTGATAGATAGGTTGATAACTACTTAGCAACACATTGGGTATATATACTACTGTGCTTTACATTTTGCTCAAGTTTACTATTGACTCTGAGGCTGAGTTCTAGATTTGTTTTCATATACATAAGCTGATCCATGAGTCTGGATCAGTGTATATAAACAAACCTCATGTCCAGAAATGTCATTTGTCACAGGTTGCCACATGAGATGCAGCAATGTGTGGGAGAGTACAGATGTTTCATTTAGATGTGAAACAGACTTCTCAAGTAGTAGCTACAATGCTCATTCTTTGAGCATAAATTTGAATCTCTTTTTTCCTAACTTTGTTTTCTGGGTGTAATTTAACAAATGGTGTAGGTCAGTGTGAAATGGCATTGTTGCCAAAAGATGTCCAACCTGGTGATTCACTGCTTCCCTTTCCCCTGTGCCAGCATAGCTTTTGAGCAGCCATATGGTGAAACAGCTGTAGTTGATTTAGCTGAATGAAACAATATTTGGGTTAGTTTTAGGCTGGACCAATTTTAGGCTGTGTTGACTGTGTGATCACAGATACTAATGCTAGTAGAAGAGAGGGAGTTTAATATGGGTGTGGAAATGAGTGGTCAAATGGTCAAAGGCTAACATTATGAAAAGTTTCAGCTTGACCAAGGAGTTGGCTAAAAGTGCTTACAAGTATAAATAACTATTAGGGTGTGAAATGTCTAGTAATTGTAGCCATGTAGTTACCTGCACATTTTATGTATATTTTGGTCTTGCTATCTTATATGTCATAATTCTTTACCTGTGGACTAATTCAGAGGAAGTACTTAATCTGTTTCTCCCATATGCTAAGTGAGTACCCAGTCCCTAAGTTAGGAATAAGTCTGTCTCCTGTTTAAAAACAAAAAACCACAAACCAAACCAAACCAAAAACAAACAAGAAGAACCAAATGAGTTCATTTCATTAAGTTGTCTGGCATGGTGTGCCGCATTCCCTCTACCCTTCCCCCCCGTTTTAATGTGTACATAGCTGAGAAGCAGTGAGATGTTTCTGGATGTGCTAAATAAGCCATTGATATGAAATAGTTCCTTGTCCCTTAAAAGGTAAGATAGTATATAAACCAAGCAAAACTGATTTAAGACTCATGGCTATATCCTTAAAACTTCTCCTAGATAGACTGTAAAGGCATTGGGTGCAGAAATAACTTGCATAACTTCTTACAGACCCTTTTGGCCATCTGTTGACTTCCTGAATTTCTGAAGATTTTAGAATGCAATAGTGAGATATGTAAAAAGTATAAGTGTTCATTTGGATATAAAAGCTAATAAATCTTCATTGGGTAGATTCTTCTAATCTAGGATAGAATTTTGGAAAGATTCTATTGTGTGAATTTTAAAAACTGCTTTTTTAGCTACCTTTCCCACATCACAACACATGTGCATACTAAAAGGCTTGCAGTTAAGGTGCTCACCTAACATGTAGGTTCATGTTTTTCTCCAAGATTAATTGTAGTGGATAGCTGAGTGGTTTTGTCACAGTAATAATAAAGTCTCATTTTCTAAATTTAAACATGATTTTATATCAACACTGTGCAGAAATTTTGAATGGAATGGAAGAAGAATTTACTTGGTGTTATCTTGCTTTGAATGTGTAATAATCATATCTGTTGAATTTGGTAATGAATTTTCTCCAGGGCAGTTTTCAAAAATTAGTTTACTTCCTATATGTAGACATTCTTCCCTCTGATTATTGGGGCAGAGGAAAAGCAATGTTTAACTCTTTGATCTGTCTCATTTTTTGGTGAATTTTCATGTATATTTTTCAATGTAGGAATAAAATGTTTAATTTTTCCTCCTTGCTTAGATTTATTAGTATTCTTATTATTTATGCTCTGAGGAGAATGTGACAAACTATTTTGGACAAATTGTTGTTTAAACTAGTATCTGTATCTGATACACAAAATGTAAAATGGGTAGTTCTGTGTTTCATAAATACGCACGTTTGTAGTTGGATGAATCATTTCAAAGTGTTATCTCCCGGATCGCTATCTTGGTACTGCTTTTTAAAGATTTTCCTTAAATTTCTGTTGATACTGAGAAATCATCAAGTGGAGATTTATTTTTTTTGTCTGCTAACTTTATTCTGTAGAAAAAAAAAATCATTATTTTGTATGTGGCAGATAATTTTGTGGGATAATTAATGATACTCGGTGGGAATTTAAACTTTTGAGCATGTGTGTACGGTACTTTTTCCCCTTTTGAATGTCTGAAAAAATGCTGTCTATTGCCTCCCTTCTCAGTTCCCTATCAGAGGCTGGAAGAAGGAAGCTGGGGTTTCTGGGGTTTTATTTGTTTATTGTAAAATAGACCAAGTTTAGATGCCTCTTGTGGGAGTGCCTAGCAGAATGTCCAGATTTTACACAATTTACAGCACTCTTTCCATAGCACAGTGAGCATTAATTTAGAATCTGGTCTTGAGCTGGCTGGCTTCAGGTTGTTTCTGCCCAGAACCCCATTAAAGGAAATAGAGTTTGAGCGCTGTGAAGATTTTCTGTTTTGAATTGTAACACTAACAGGTTAGCTTCTCTTGATTAAAACTTGTGTTGTGAAGTAGTGGTTTTTTGTTAAGCACCATTTAAGGAGGCAGTAGGTGTGTTTTTCAGACAGGCTTGATTATGAGTTAAATTGTATTTTAGATGTGCAAACACAATGCATACTTGTAAGTCTAACCCTGCTTCTCTTTGTAGAGGGGTACTGTTCCTCAGCTGTGCCAATTTTCAAAGGTACATGAAGCCACACTTATTAAAAAGAACAAGATTATAATGATTGTATTTAAAACTGTGTGGTATATGGGTTCTTTTAGACACATCATTTCACAGATCATCTTCAGTGTGTGGCCAGAGCTCCCGCAATGAAAGCCACAGGGGGTGGCAAGGAGGATGGTGGACCCTTATAAAGAAAAAAGGGCGCAAGTGGAATCGTAACGTGTAACTGCAGGCTTTCTCTTGTACAGACTAGTGGCACAGCATTTACAAGCATTACTTCTGCCACACTTATGGCTTTGTTTTTGAAGGAAGGGGATCTCCAGTAAGGAACTGTGAATCCAAAGGACTGATATAAAGGATTTTAAATGAGAATATAGAATAGCAATTGTCTCTGATGGCCAGGTCATTAAACGCTGCCTTTTGAATTTTTCTTATAAACTTAGTTAGGTTTGTACTCGTTTTTGATTATCCTTTGTGCTTTTCTGAGACAGGGAGCTTGTTCACAAACTCTGAAAATCAGTATTACAATCACTTTCTTCTAATATCTGTGTAAATAACTTGAAGGGGGCACATAAACACCACCTTAGGTATCTCAAAATGTAGTTAGGTTGATTGATTTGGATCCCAGAAGGCAAAGATAATACAGGCAGCCTGGAAAGGGATGGAGGGGAAGACCACTGGTAAGTGCCTCAGCAGCCCACTGCCAAGGACCAGTTTTGTTAGAAGACTGGCAACCTGCTGAGTGCTTTGCAGGTCACTCCCAAGGCAGCTGGAGGGGCAGGCTGCTCCCAGGGAAGGCAGCCAGGCTCTCGCAAAAGCCCAGATGGCCAGGAAGTTCCCGGTGAGGAGCTATTTGAGAATGAGTTGAGAAGTCAAATCAGTGAGTCACGCCAGATCAGTGGGGTATGTGGCCAGGCATGGGCTAGGCTTCAACGTAGCCCAGCTGAGGAGTCTGAGGCATCTTACAGCTTGCTTGTACAGTTTGTTCTTCACCACAGTCTTGTGGAACCGAGATTGGAGAGCCACACTTTATTGAGGAGGCAGCTGTGGGCCTATCTCTATGGTGAGAAAGGAGAAGGAGGTGCAGACTCCAGGGAAGAGTGGCAGCAGAAGGGCTGGTCAAACAGAGGTCAGCCCAGATGATCTGGAACAGATGAGTAGTGGGCAGGGGTGTTTCCCCTAACCATGAACTGGAGAGATGGCAAGTGCAGACAGCAAAGGTCTCTCTTGATGGTGGGACAGTCTCATATGTGAAGAATGCAGGAGAGAATTGGTCATTCCTCTGATCATCATCATCCATGTTTCTATGAGGAAATTATTTACAGTGACTTTTAGCCAGACTTGTCAGAGCAGTTTGCTTAGGTGCATTACATTTGGAGGGAGCAGACAAGTGCTGTGACAAGTAATTTCTAAGAACTTAACCTCTTTTTACCTTTGTGGTTGCTATGTTGTCTCCGACTCATGGTGATCTGTAGGCTCTTCCAGATGCTGCTGTTTGTTTGGGCTGTGTACAAATAGGTCTGTGGGCAGATAGCATGCAGTCTTTCAAGTGCCATTGTAACTTGACTAAATCTGTGATATCTCTGACCACTGTCACAGTAGGCCTCCTACCAGGCAGTTCATCTCTCCTGTAGACTGCTTGTACTTATCCTCCTTCCCAAAAGTCCCTCAGGGGCAGACTTGAGACTGGATGAGTTATTCCAGTAATGGCAGCCCACACCACTGGTCATCTGTCCTGCTGACCTTTCTTCATTCTATTGCACGCAGATATGTCTTTGTCTACTCCTTGCTCAGGTAACAGACCTAAGCAAGCTGCTTTGACAAGTCTGGCTAAAAGTCACTGTAAATAATATTCTTAAAGAAACATGATGAAGATGATCAGAGGAATGAGCAATTCTCTCTGCCTTCTTCGCATATGAGACTGTCCCACCATCAGGAGAGAACTTTGCCTTGTAACTTGGGACTGACTGCAGTTTGCACTTGCTGTCTCTCCAGCTCATGGTTAAGGGAAACACCCCTGCTCACCATTCCTCTGCCCGCTCATGTCCACTCACAAGTTTTCCTGTTAAAAGGCCATCTGACATCCAGTTGTGTGGATGTCTGTGCTAGAAGCACAGTAGGCCTCAGTAAACACAGAAGTAGGCCTCTCCTATTCTTTTCCCATGAAGCAGGTGAAGATGTATACCTGCTGTTATAGTGTGTTTATCTACAGAAAATGACATATCTGGGACGTGTCAGCTCTTCTGCACAAGTACAGACCCAAGATTACAGTAGGTTTGTTGACATGGTAGAGAAAAGGTTGCAATATAGGACTATCCCTAGGTGCTAGAATAACCTTTTAAGCTGCAAAGTTTGGACAATGCTTCTTGAAATTCCCTTCAGCTCAATTTTCTGCCTTTTTTTTTCCTTTTAAAATTTACTTATTTATTTTAAATTTTGAGGTAGAAAATGAGATGTGTCAGTTTTAAAGATTATTTTAACAGGTAGCCTTTGATTAGCGAGAAGGGATCAATTGGTCATAACCCTAATTTCCTTTCTGTTGGTGTGTATACCATTGCGAGCAAAGGAGCAAGTATTGAAACCTGCTAGCTTGATCTATTAGGCCAAACCACATCTGATTCGTGAGCAGGTTATGGTTTACCTGTCTAACGATCTCTTGCTATCCACAGAAGTCTGTGGTTACTAGAGAGGAACGAAACCAAAATAAATTCTTCCCCTTTTCGCCTCTACCCCACTTCCAAAAAAGAAACAGCTAAATAGAAAAATGGTTGGGCTGGAGGTAAACCTATGAAGCAAAGAGCAAAATGGAAAACATGAGGGACAGTGATGCGCTCGCTGTTCTGGGCATGAGATAATGGATGTATCTCCGCTTGCCCTTTACGGTCAGATGTCCCAGTGGACTAAAACCCTGGAAGTACATAATTCAAATTATCGGAAGCAAATGTTTCTTTGCTCTGGAAAGAAGTGTCAATAAGGTTTATAACTATCCTCAGAATCTGTATAATGAATGAATAGGGCTTTTGGCGTTGTGCTTGTGTTGGGAGTCAGGTTCTGGCTCAGCTGCTTGCTCACAGTGTAATTTTTCTGCTCCTTGCCTTGCTTACCCTGGTATGTAACTAGTGTTAGAGCTCTGCCGGGGCACCAGGTGCTGTGGAAGCGCAGACTGGTGGGCTGTGATTCTTATTCTTTAAACAAGATCTTCTCTAAAGTTAATCCTTAGTGATTATAGTAACTAGTTTGTTCCCCTGGCAAAATAGGATTATGGCACAGAGATCAGGTTGTATTAAAGAAGTTAATCTGTTTCTGTTTGCAGAAACTGTAGTGTTGGGAAACTGTATTGTTTCCTATATGTTTCCTATGATCATTCATAGATGAAGTTGTTGGTCTTAATAATACATCTCACCTCACATTAGTTCTGTCTGAGGGCTGTAGTCTGTAAAGTCATGAAAATATTTCTTACAAAATCAAGGCATTTATATAAAAATCTTTTTTTACAATATAAGGACAGTACAGATTATTCCTCAAAAATACTTAGCATTGTTACCCTGAAGATGAAGTGCCGGAGAAGTAAGGGTTTCAGTCACTGACTATATACAGAATTAAGTACAGGCAACACATAGGCTATTGTCCCATCTATTTTTCAGTCCAGTCCTGACAGAACATCTGTCATGAGCAAGACGGTAGTGTAATATCACAATTTGCTCAATTTTTGAATTATTTTCTAAGATTTAGTATCACCAACGTGCATACCAGTATTAATGGTAAAATTGGACTGAAGTTACTGAAATTCTTTCAGTCTAAAACATGGAATGTTTTATCAGATGGTGGGAGCTTTTCATTATTACTGTAGATTGGATTGTGGCTTTTTACCCTATGACTTATTCAGAACCTTGTTTCTTTGGCCAAGCAGTAACTTGGCACCCAGTAACTTACAGCCTCTCTGTGAGTGATAAGTCAGCATAGTGCAGAAGTTGCAGTGTGGCTAGCTTTTGTGATTTTTGCTGCAGATTGAGCAATGTTGTGTATTAATAGTTTGTATATCCATGGCAGCAGCTAAGGTTTTTGATTGAGGACCTCAGCTTTCTTAAAGATAGTAAGTTTCTAGCTGCCTTGGTTGCAGAAAAGTTTGAAAACACACACTGGATGTGTACAAAAGACATAGTATCTAGAGACAAATACACGTAATTCATTGTATTTTAAAAAAATCCCTCATGAATTGTGGAGACAGACCCATGACCTTTCAACACTTTTGGCTGAGAAAGCTGGTGTGTAGGCGTCTTAACCTTTCTGCTGGCTTTCACACGCATGCCATTTCTACTGAGTTAGAGATCTATGTGGTTTTGGTTACAAAAGCTTTTCCACTGTGATTAGCTGTCCTTTTGGTCTGAGTTAAGCTTGCTTATTTTCATTTATGACATAAGTATATTCCTTTCCTCCTCAACTTAAAATCCCTTTTTGAAGTGTCCTCAAAAACGTCTGTCTTTTTACAATCAGTTTTAGATGTTATCAAATATGGTTCTGTGCTTAAGTCCTGAAACGTTTGTCTTAAGTGTTTAATTGTGATTTAAAAAAAAAAAAAATTCACCTCTACATACTGCAGAGATGTCTAAAATTTTCCTTATTAGAACTCCACTAGGAACTGGGTGAGAGTAGGCAGAGTTGTTGGACTCCAGGCAGTTTGAAAACACAGGTTTCATGTTGCAGTCTCTGTAATCTAGACTTCATGGGACTCTTTGTCACTATTAATGTTTGCACTTGTCAAACGGAACAAAACAGAATAGGAGAGGAGGCTGTAAGCACCTAAAAAAGTAGGTCAATGGGCCAGCAGGTTATTTGGCCAGAAAAGAATGAGTGGCTTCACTGAATCATGCTGTAATTGTTTTTCTCCTGCTGGCAGATTTTTCTGCTGTGCTTAAACTTTCTATGTTAATATTTGCATCCGTATTTTAACCACTTAAGAGGCTCTGTTAGGTACAGAGGAATGAGAAACTTAACTTTTCTAATCAAATAAGAGAGAATTCTGGTGTCTTCTGTAAAATCCATTAGTGAATTTAAGAGTAGAATAAGCTTAGTTTTTAGATCCTAGCCTCCCTTTTAGAATTTGTTATGCGTTAGCATAAAATTTTTTTGGAAGTGGCACATCATATAGTGAATACGCTTTATTTTAAGAATGGTAGGTAAGGCAGAGAGAAACAGGAGAAAAAAAATTACTTCATGTAACTTAATGTAGAACATAGCATCCTTCAAGGGAAGAAACTATACAAATGAAAAGTAGTGGTATAAAGAGACTGGAAGTTGGTGATCGCTTATACTGGTGCTGAGATTTTTTTTATGGAAAAAGTGCGTTTGTGAAGTAGGTTTGGAATACTTCCTTGAAAGTGTTTTTGAAGTGGGGTTTTAAAGAAGGGGTTAAAAGCTGTGTCTGAGGGAGTAGCAATAATGCAGCTGGGCAACTTTGCCAGTGGCCAGCAGCAGCATTCTACACATTCTGGAGTTCTGAGTGTCAATTTTTGGGGCTGTGAGAAGAGAAGACCTAACCGAGAAACCCAGTGGAGACCCAAGAGTTCCAGCAGAAAAGGTTTTGAAATAATGGTATACAGATATACTTTGAAGGTAGCAGGTAGAAGTGAAGATGTAGATGGTGTGGGATATGTGAATTCAGAAGTAAAAATAACATCAAGATTAAAGATTAGCATAAAGTGATCGCTTAAAACAGATGAAATTGTTTCGCACTATCCATTTTATCAAGAGCATCTTTAAGGTGAATTCAGATAGTAAAATACTCAGGATGTTTTTAGTAAGCAGAATATTGTGTTTATAAATTACTCTTGTTGGAATGATTACTTCTCTAATAAAAAACCAAACCAAACAAAGAAAACCAGGAAAAAAGCCCCCACCCCCAAAACCCAAATAAGTGTTCATTTTAAAACTCCTTGATTATAAAACTCTCCTTGTAATTTTTTTACAGTTCAGGATTTAATGCTTTTCTGCAGAAGATACATCTAACTCTACATTGGTCTTCAAAGGAACCAGGTTTCATCACCAAACCTCAAACTTTAACAAGTCCTGAAGTGTAAAAGGTAAAATTGTACTCTAATAATTAATAAGTTTCCTGTGGCTATCAGCCATTAAAACTGAAGGGCTGAGTAGCAGTGTTTAGTGTCTTTTCTTCTCTGGAACATGACTGAATTTGATTCTTAGTACTAGATATAGTCCTTGATTTCTGTAGTGTTTGCTTTAAACTTGACTGGTTTCACTGAAATTATCTCTGCTATCTTACCCATTGGCATATATAAGTGCTGAAAATGCTTAGCATATTGTGAATTTGGATGCAAAGACAGAAGGGTCAGACCTTGAAGAGAGAGAGAAATGTGCTACAGGTGCATTTCCTGTAGTCTTTAAGTTCTTTTAACTGTTTGCCTTGGATACCAAATGCAAGTTGCTAGTTCTGATGTAGGACCTATGTACTGTAACAAGTGAATGATTTTGTTGAATTCTAGTAAGTGCTTTGTTAAAGTGAAAGTACTGACTCCTAAATTCTGATTCTGCATAATGAAGATGTCATTTGTGTTACAGGTGAAAGTTTTTTCTATTTAGCTGTACATGTATTTTTCTTTTCCAGATTAATGGGACAATGTATCATTTGTCCTACAGAATTTCATATTACTCTTGATCCTTATGATGTTAGGTACCAAATTAATTGAAAAAAATAACATGTGGCTAAATATGTGATAAGCACCTACCTGCATTAGTGCATACTATGTAAGCTAGATGAAAACAAGCTTCTAATTGGTGTTTTGATTTTAAACCAAATTCCATGCCAGTGATGGTAGTTTGCTTTTACTGCTGAGGAACAAGTCTGCTTGCTTTTGACAAAAATTAGAACAAATGCTTCTCCTTGATTTACTTTCCTCCTACTATCTCTGGCTGGTTTTCAAATAGTGCAGCTCTCTTACTTTATAAAACCTGGCCAAATAATTTGGGGGATTTAATTTTTTGGTATGGCCAGTGCAATTGTTATTTTGAAGAACTCGAGTGAAGGAATGGTTTGCTTCCACTGTCTCTTTGGGGCACTAGATTTTGGAGAATAAAAGCAGGACGAAGTTGGGCCTTATTAATTGAAGAAGTGGGTGAGAGGTCTCAGGGGGAACTTGGGCAAAACTGCGTGCACAGCTTGTGACGCTCCCTGAAAGATACTGTGCTGCAGCACAGCTCTCCCAGCTACTTTCCTGCTCCACTCAAGCTACGAAACTTTGTGGGGAAAAATACTAGTCTTGTGAAGCAAACCTGCATGGTATGTCGCTGTTGTAGAGTCTGAAATAGTTTGATTGATGATAGTTTATTCCTCAGTTTCCCCCCATATTAAAAAACTGGGATAAGATTTTCCTGGAACACTTTGCAAACTCTCTGGACTATGGAGTTGCTGCCATATTTCTTGTGGTATTAACACTGCAAGTTCCACTGGATTTGGCACTCTCAGAAACAAACTAATTCTTCCTTCTGAGAAACTGAGTCACTAAAGTGACTAAACCCAGCTCCTTTGAAATAAATGGAATGCCTTTTTACTATTAAATTTGTAACATAGTAAAAATTCTCAAAGATGTGCAAGTTCAGCTCATAGAAAGCTTCTTGATGCATGTAGTTGTTCCATAATCACTGACAACCTTAGTCTTGCTGCTCCATTTGAGCAGCCTCTGACAACTGACTTTTCTGTGTCCAAGAAAAAGGTTTAATTGTATTGGTTTATGTTTGACTTTCAGCATTTCTATAACTTGTGTAATTTTGCAGTACCTAAAAGTAGGTACTTGTTGAATTAAATACTTATTTTAATTTTATATTCCTTCTCTCACTATTAATGTCATTCACATTATTTATTCAAAATAATATGTACAGCTGGAAAATTTTTTAACTTTGTAATGAAAAGTGACTGCTTTAAAAATTAGCCAACTAACTTTCTCGCAGTATGGAGATTGCATTCTAACAGGTATCTAATTGTTACTGTTTTACATGTCTATTATAACTGTGCTCAAGGAAAAAATATAGTAAGATATAAATTATAGCTGTGAAATACTATGTATCAAGTGCTTTCTATTTGCAGGTTTTCTAAATAGAATGTATTACTACTGAGAAGTGTATTTTACATCTGTTCAACCTTCAAAATTATGACAGCCTTTTAGGTAAAAGTTAAAATAAAAATGGAAAGCTATATCTGAATTCAGAGTCAGAAAAAGGTTTGTATTGATTTAGTCCAGACTTGCTTATCGTGCTGTTTATAGAGAACAACGTTCTCTTGAACTCTGTCGTGTAAAATGAGGTGTCCAGCTTATGAAGGTAATGGAAGCTGCATTAGAGAAGGTAGGAGGGCAGAACAGAAGGTTGGAAGATAGGGCAAGATGAAGAGCAGCTTACAGAGCAAATGAAAACTTCAGTACGCTCTAAATGACGAATATATTTGTTCCTCCAGAGTCACATTTTGATATTTTTTTTCTTTTCTTGTAGGCAAACGTACAAATGTCTACCACAAGACTAAAGTGTGATATGTTATGTTTTTTACCATAAGCACCCATAAAATGAGCTCCATTGCAGACAGGTATGTTAATAGACACTGAGAGTTTGGGGGGAATTACTGATCAAGACTTTCTTTAATAATCTTTTTCTTGTGGTTAATATGTAGAGAATATTAATTCATGCAAAAAATAAGAGGAGTGATTTTTTGGCTATTTTTGACAAAGTTATTTTGGTAGTTGTTAGATGTGTTGTTTTGTAGTCATTGGAAACAGTGATTTTTATTGTTTGAGATGAATCTTAAAATGTATTACTTTCAGTCATGGAACAGCATCTGTGCAAGTTGAGCTGATTTTTTAATGTTTACCTGATTTTTTTTTTAATAGTATTTCAGTATTTGATTAAGGAAAACAAATACATTTAAATGATTAGTGATGCTGCAGATGATAGTGAAGTGACCTGCTAACCTATTTCAAGGGAAAAGTAATAGCTGAGACGTGGCTTGACATGGCTTGATTCTTTGAGCTGGACTTTCTTAGCAGCTTAGGTGAACATCTGTCCTTAATACTCTGTGTATTGCCATTTTTGAGACTTCAGGAAATGAAACTTGCATCAAATTTACAGAAAGTTAAACCCGATCGAAATAAATAACAATAAAAGCGAAGGGTAAAACTTTTAAAATGTTTGTCTGACTTTTTAATTCTTTTAGTGAAGTTTTGTTTCATTTCACTGAAAGTTCAACTTTTTGAATATATGAATTCCTTTTAAAAGCCTTATGTTTATGTAGTAGCATACAAAATAGTTACTTCCTAACATCACTGCTTATCGTAATGTACAATTGCTAATGATTTATCAGTTATGAATCAGAGAGATGAGGTGAGCCTTTTAGAAAGGTGGTTACTTGCCTTAAGGGAAGGAAATATTAGGATAAAAAACCTAAGGTTGGACATGCAGAGGTCAGAGTGGACAGCACTAAATAGACTGAAAGCTGCCAGAAGAAGTTAGAGAAATGAAATGTAAAAGTCCATCATGCAGCAGTTCTGGAAAACAGAAGAACAGTTTTGACTTGACTTTTAAAACAAAAGGAAATGAAACAAAGGTGGCGTATGAAGTATACGGAGGCATCTTCAAAGGAAAACACATTCTCATTTTGATATTTTAATACCTCTTTAGCAGTATGTGGACAGATGTCAAGCTGAGGAAAAGTTATGTAATACTTGGTGAAGAAGTACTATAATGAATTAAAATTAAATGAATAATTATTGTTTAATGTTGATATTGTATATTTATAAAATTATGTACATGGATGAAGTGTGGCATGTTCCTCAGCCCTCTTCCATTAATAATACTTCAGTATTTAAGAAAAAAGTACTTCCTTACTGTAACTGTTTCCAATAATTAGAAGTTGCCAATAAGCAAAAATAAATGATATATGTCCTCTCTCATGTTTTCAGAAGGGTAAGGTAATGCAAATAATCAAGAAGATAAAAAAAATAAAATTAAGTAATGTTCAGTTAAGTGTTTGCATAGGGTTGTAAGTTCTCATTACAAATAGTCTGAAAATCCTTTGAGTTGTGTCAGAAATTTAAGGGTTTTTGCTTTCTGTTCAGTAAATGTCCTACAAGGAGAACTTATAGCAGGCTTGACTTCAGGTTATTGATGATGGTCCTTGTGAGGCATCACAGTAAAACTGCTTCAGTTTCTTGATGTAATGCAGATGATGAATAATGAGCTCTTCCCTTGACCTTCCCCATTGTGATTGGACTCCATATGAGAGAAATTTTACACTTCCAACATTTATTTCTTTTTGTTTCTTTCAGAAATGATGGAAGCATTTTTGATGGGCTGGTGGAAGAAGATGACAAAGATAAAGCAAAAAGGTAAGGTTTTAAGTTATTTAAAGCTAAGAAATGTCCTATACTTGTACACTTGACCTTACCAGGGTGGTTTCTAAACAATAAAAATACAATTCTTTTATAAATAACCATGCTACTCAATAGCATTTATTTTGCTGTTATTCTTCAGGTACCTTGTGTATTTGTAACTGTGGTTGAATGATTTGTATTTTTGTAAAATGGTGCTTTATTCCAAAGCCTTAGCTCTACCCCTCTGCAAGAAGGAGATATGGAGTAGGTGTTTTTGGGACAGTTCTCACAGCAGAAATTCTTGAGGGGCTCTTTACATCAGGAACCTGGCAGTAGTATGCAGCTTATTATAAGTAAGTTTCATAGTTGTTATAAAACATTTTCTGCTTTGTTTTTTTCAGAGTGTCTAGAAACAAGTCTGAAAAGAAACGTCGAGATCAGTTTAATGTACTTATCAAAGAGCTGGGTTCCATGCTTCCAGGTAATGCTCGGAAGATGGATAAATCCACTGTACTGCAGAAGAGCATTGACTTTTTACGGAAGCACAAAGGTAATTATTTGTAACAATAAAAAATATTCGTAAATTCTTAATTTTTTAAAATTATATTCGCTTAGTCCATAAAACATTAACAGTTTTTCAGCTCCTTTAAGGAAATTGTCAAAAAAATGTAAAGAGCTCCCGAAGAAAGATATTCTTAAGATCATAGTTTAGGTAGCAGAGATAGAACTATGTTTTTGCTAATATTTTGCAAAAGCCAGGACATTTTTTTTTTTTTTTGGTCCTGTAGTTGTCAGAGGACTGTTTCATAAAGAGAAGCATTTATTTTTTAAATAACCTTCAAGTTTTTTGTTTTGGACAGATGGAAACCTTTAGAATAGAGCTGCTTCATAAGGCTCGAAGTTGTCAAAGTTTTGCTTCAGTAGAAAACTGCTGGTCCATTTCAGTGGAAGTACTGGCTGGAAGTACTTATTTTGATATTTATAAAAAACTGGTTTGAACAGTTGGTTTGTCTCTCCAAGTTCAACATAAAGCAAGATAAATCACTGAAAAAGCTAGTCCGAAGGAACTTAATGCTCCTTCTCTTCATGTCAGGTATCTATACAACCGGATGCTTTAACAAAGATGATAAGGCAGTAGAGCCTTGTTATTGGGTAGGTTGTTTGATGAGAGAGGGTGGTGTGCAGTGGGCATGCAGACCAGGAGCATGGACACTTTCTTATTTCCTTTAGCTAGAGCTAAAGGGAAAAACCCACAAAATCTGTAAATGCTTTTAACTGAAATTTCTAATTTTCAAGACATATTCAGTGATGTATAAGCCAATGAGTATGTCTTTGTTGATTTGTAAATCGTCATGTGAAGTGTCAAAACATTGAATGTCTTCGAACATCCTTGCTGTTTTGTTTCTCTGGTTGTTTGCATCAGCTGATGGTGGGATATACCCAGATATGCTTTACTGAAGTTCGTTACAGATCGTTATTGCTGTTACGAAAGAATTCTTCCACCAAGCATACACGTATTTATGGTGGTTTGATATTTCTGTATATAAAAATCCCTGTTCCTGCTCCTACACTTGTTCTTAATATGGCACCTCGTGGTTCACACTGCCAACAAGATTAGAAATTCAAGCAAATGAACTCTTTTGCTAGTCACCCCATTTCCCTGAGTAATTTCTAAGTATGCATACTAACTAGAAAGCAGTGGGGACAAAAGAAGCAGCTGTAAGGTTATAAAATAAGTAAAGCTATTAAGTGGATTAATAGGTATGTATTTATCAACAGTATGTGTGTCAATTTAAGGTATGTTAAGGTATGATAAATATTTTTCTCTAGCATGTCTCTTCCATTAATGTGCTTGTTCAAGTAGCACCAGGTGTGTACTGAATAGTGCCGTTAAAAGGGTAAACATAACAATTCAAATGTAAAGGGAGTGGAAATAATTTGGGTGAGAATTCATAGGTTTGGGGGGTTTTGCCAGTTAAATATAAATTATGCTATTTTAATTCTCAGACACATTTGTCTCATAACAAAAAGAAAAGCAATATGAAGGCTCCTTCTCCACAAAAGTTCTTTAGGTTCCAAGGCCTTTGTGAAACTTGGTCTGTTTTAAAATCACTTTATCTTGTATTAATGATTCCTGTCATAAAATACAGAGTGTAGAATGAGCACGTGCCTCAGCCAGCCAGCAGCACCAGTCATACTTTTCTCCTCAAAGTACTTCCTGAGATTATTTTTTAAAATGGTTTTCATTTTTTTAAGATAAAGGGTTAAAAAGCAGCTCTGGAGACAGGTGCCTTTTAGGGAATGGCACTTTTCTCTTTTGCCTGGTGGGACAGAGTGCAGCTGTGTGTGACTGCAGATAGCATATTAAGGTCTCCAAAATTGTGGCTGCCAGTGCTCACTGGCATTGCTCTGCACTGGTTTGCATTAAAATGTTTCGGACAAAATGTTGGCAAAGGTCAGAAGAACGCTTTGCCTTCTGAGGTGATTGGATCCATTTGTTACAATAAAGCAGAGTGACCCTAGCGATAAATGTGGTGTTCGGCAATGATTAGCTGCTTTATCGTTGAAAATCCTACCGTGATCAGCCACCAGGTTTTGATTAACTGCATTGCTTCTGGTTCTTTCTGGACCATTTCCACATTGGCCAGGCTTGGTACTCCGGCAGCAGCTCCAGATGAACTGAGCTGGTTATTGGCCAGTGTGGATTCTCTTTCTCATTGGGAAAAACCAGCAGGCTAAGCACACGGAAGTTATGTTATTGAGAGGAGCTCCTTGGCTAACACTGCATATCATCTTCCTTTGAATCTGTAAAAAAGAAATTTTTGAAAATTACAAAATAATGAAGAATTTCACTGCTTATAGTTACAACTAGTAGACTGATATTCATACAACCCACAGATAAATGCTACAGATCTTGGCCCAGCTGGCAATTTCTTTTGAGGATGCTCATTGCTGATGCAGAGTTGCTTCAGATCCAGGATTTGAGGGCTGGATGAGTTTAATGAGCTAGCTTGGTTATGCTGCTTTGTCTGGTATCTAGCCCAGGAACGTGACCTCAGTGTCATTTATCTTTGAATGCAACCTTCTGCCATAATTTTTAAGCATTTCACTAAAGTTACTGAGTGAAACAAATTTTTTTTCCATGTTACTTTGGCTCTGTTTTCCAACGTCATACTTGTTATTCTAATTACGGGAAATGTAAAAGAACACCCATACTCATGGTAAGGTAATTCAGAATGATTCATTAAAGGAATAAACTTCAGCTTTTCTTTACTATAAATCCTTTCTGATGTAGAAGCCTGACTGACTTTTTCTTAAATTCTCAAGTAGGATGGTTATATGGAGCAGAATGAGCCAATGAATAGGACTTTTCCAGTTCTAGAAGGGAGATTATCTGTGTCCTGAATGCATTAAGTTCCTTGAATTTTGCCTCTACTTTGATGGCAGAGCTTTTCAGTTCCATGTCCTTTGACTTCCCGCCTCAGTGCTCAATATGCTTATTCTGACTGCAAAGTTAGGCTTGGGGTTATACTTAGGTTATCCTTATTCTCCAGCCCATTCTTACTGCTTTGTGATACCATTTCATAACAGATAGCAAAAGCCTGATCAATTTATGTCTTTTCCAATGATCTGATCATTGGAAATTCTGGTCATTCTTATTGTTGGTATTTTTTCCCCCTCTCCTTGCAGCTTTCCACTTCTTGCCAGTTTCTTGCATGACACTGCTGTTGTTTACTGTTCTTTTAGTGAAGTCTAGAGCTCTTTTGTAAAGTTTTCCCCCTTTAGTCTGGGAAGCAAAGTTCTGAACTGTTCCAGCCCTTTGCATATTTCACTCAGTTCCAGGTTTTCTGTTCTGTTTGAGCCATCTGAACTAACAAACTACCTTACGGCCTTTGTACAGACTTGTCCTTTAGAAATCAAAAAGCCTTGAAGACATGGTTTGGTTCTTACTGTTCATCTAAATACTTGATTCACAATTAGTTGTTCAGGGTTGTTCTCACAACCAGTGCTTCAGTTTGTTACTCATCAAAACTGAAGTACTACATGGTCTTGTTGCTTCTTGTTTCAGTTTTCAGTTGATAAGAAGCATCAGCTTTCAGAACCTGGGGTCTGGTTTTGTTTAGCAGCTGTTGTTTCCCTCACCTATGTATGGGAAGTTGATCTATATATTTCTCTTAAGTCCTGCAGGAATTCAAAATTCATCTCTGTGTACGAATCAGACTTAATTCTGCAGTGGAGTCTGTCATACAGCTCTTAACAGTCTGTTGCAAACTTACTCATTTTTTAATGTAACCTTATTTCTTTACAGAGAAGGGTGGGAAGAAGAGAAAGGACAGTGACAATTTGTAGTGCAAAGCTTAGAATGACCAGTATTGGCCAAGATACTTGAGGATCAGATGTTTTAATGACCTAAGCTGATTAGGAATTTTGAGTTTCTAAATCTTTGAAAATAACACTTAATAAAACATTTTATTATAGTCTCAGAGGAAATAATATTTTTCTGTTGTCAAAATCCATTACTGTCATTAACTTCAGCATTACCTTGAAGTCTGACAGGACTGTAACACAAACTGGTAGAAGGAAAGAGAAGACAAATCTCATTATGACATGGGGAGAGACATTTTCTTTTTAAGGAATAACATTATATGTAGTGAATGAACAACAGAGGAGACTGGAGAACCTTCTGCTGTTTCCTACTGTGTATATGTAACTTAGTGGGAAAATAATGGCTTTTGCAATTGTGAATCCTTATATTGTATATATGTTTGATCGTAGAAATTACTGCACAATCAGATGCCAGTGAGATTCGACAGGACTGGAAACCGACATTCCTTAGTAATGAAGAGTTCACACAGTTAATGTTAGAGGTATATTAGTTTTGTTTTTCTGGGAGTAGAATATTTCCTCACAGGGAGTCATTCTGTGATGACATTTTTAATTTTGCCGAAATGACTTTTTATTTTCATATTTTAATTGTAACTATGCTTTTTGATGAACAGTCAAAATTCCTATGTGTGCAGTATAAATCAAAACAGTTTTTATTTTAACTGCATTTTCAGTTACATTAAACATCATGACAGAGCAGGTCCACAAATGAACATATTTACTGTCAAAGTAAAGTGGATACTTTAAATTATAAGGAGGGTACTAATCAAATAAAGAATTGTTATGCATAAATTAAAATCTTAATTACAAAAGAGGCTCAATGCATCCATGTAACTTGTGAGCTGTTTAATTTCTTTGCTTGTACGCTTTCCAAAAATGCTGTGTGAACATTAATTTGCTAAAGATTATGTGAATAGTTGGATTACTACTAGAAATACACTTTCAGTATAAGCTATCATTTCCTTGGAAATGAGGATTAGTTGTTTTTTTCTTGTTAGAGAAACCATTTCTAATAATAGTTAAATGAAAAATATGAAAGTAAATAATCAAGCACTTATTTTCATTCCACAGTTAAACCTTTTCTTTGGGGCACAGATTTAAAAAGTGAAAAGTTGTGATTTTCTATAGTTAAAAAGCTTTCAAAAAATCCACTGCGATGAATTTGCATATTTTTTTCCAAGTTAGTGAAGTAGTTGTTTCTGGGGTTTGAGATTTTTTTGTAACTGTTTCTGGTGTTTCACAAGTCCTCTTACAAAATAAATATCTGCAGCTACTGACTGTAAAGCTAGAAAAATATGAAACGTGAATGTTTTTCAAGAATGTGAGCTTTAAAATTTCCTACTTAGAAATACAGTTCTGTGATGTTTTTGTATTTGGTAGCGTTCAACTAAAAGATGGTCATGTTATATTCAGTGGAAATAAGTTTAAGTAGAAGATAAGGCTGTATCTCACAGATAAACTGTGTCTCACAGTTTTCAAGTCTCAATCTTACTACAAGTTTCTTTTATTGAGATTGAGAATATTGAGATTAAATACTGAAATTCATTGGTTTCACCACCTCTTACTTGTTCTTAGTTTTTCCACCTCTTCTTGCTTTTGTCTCTAGCTCGTTTTTCTGAGTTTTGTGATGTTAAAAATGATGTAAAAAAATAACAGGCAGACAGAGTGGGAGATGGGAGAAACAGTGGCTAGCTCTATACGGACTGAAGTCTTGCTTCTGAAACCATAGGTTATTTAAGAACAGAACAGTATGGAATTGTAATGCTCATAACGTAAAAGCAAGACTAAGAAGATTTAGTAGTGAAAGGTATTCTCATTTTTATAATAAGCTAAACTAAAATTGGTCTGAATTACTTTCCGTGTTGGATATAGCTTAACATTTTTAATATGCTGTTTCTTTTTATTTAACTGCCCATTATGCTTAATTTCAGGCTCTTGATGGTTTTTTTTTAGCAATTATGACAGATGGAAATATAATATATGTGTCTGAAAGTATAACTCCCTTACTTGAACATTTGCCAGTAAGTACAAATTGCTTTCAGTAATGTATCAGTTTGTCTATGGATGGTATTCTGCTACGAGGACTAATTAATTGTTTGCTTTTTTGGTGTTATGGAACAGATGTATGCTTTGTTATAATGCTTCTGCTTTTTCTTCAGCACAGCTCCTTGCTACTGGTCTGTCTCCTATATTAAACATTTCCTTTGGAAATACAGAATGCAGTCAGCACTCTGTTAGGCAGGATTATGATGTGCCAGACTAGCATCAGTTTCTCTTCAACATAACTGAAATAACAGAGTTGACTGCAGGAGACGTTTTAGAATTCACACCTATCGCAGCCTCTACATGAATCAGAAGAGTATTGCTAAAGAGCCATGTCCTTGGAATTTTTTTAAACTACTTTTTTAATGCTTTCTTATCAAAGAAGTCTTATAAGAAATACGTTGCTGCTGGTTCTCCTTTTTAAGCTAGGTATATACTTTGGGTTTTATCACATTCTCACGTCTTTACTCTTGGTGGCATTGGTCACTGTTAAAAGTAACATTCTAGTTTTTTAAAGTTATCTTTGAATAATGTTTTTCTGAAATGAGGCAAATTAGTACTCCAAAATACAAACAACTGATGAGTGAAAGAATGAGTTATTTTTTAGAAGAGAGGGACAAGTTATTGTTACAGGCTAGTTATCTTACTGTGATAAGAGTATTTTGCAAAACTTGGAGTGGCATATTTAAAAATTAATTCTGCAGAACACAAATTCCACTAAGGTATGCATGCTATCATCTCAAGAATTTTGAAAAATATACAGATAGTTGTGATTTATTTTTTTTTTTTAAAGTAGAATTTACCAGGTTCTCAGAGGCACATTTTTCCTTTGCTTTTAGGTGTGATTTATATATTCTAAACATACATTCTATGATCCCTCTTTTCTGAATACTTAACCAAATTCATTTATGCATATACTTAGTTGTTCAGTTGTTCAATTTTATTGAATTCATCTCTATTGTTCCCAGGTTTGTGTACATAACTGCAGAACTGATTATAAAATTTATTCATAAAACCAATTGCAATTGGATAGAATTATTGGTAACAGAATAGTCTATATGATGTAGGGAGGGACTGTCTTTTGTTCCAGGATACTGTTTCCACGTATTGGATGCTACTGACGTGTTACAGTGTCCTAGAACACCACCTTATGATTTTTAATTAAAGTCCTTCTTAACTTGGAATTGTTGCATCCCAGGGAGGCTAATACAAGCTCCATTGTACTTTAATGTGTATGTATATCCACTGCATTCATGGTAATTTTGATTAAATGGTTAAGTGTCAAAATTAAGACAGATCAAAATGAGATTTTTCTTTTTTTTCCTTGCAAAATATTCATGTGCATTCCAGCAGGTGGCTGCTTTGATCTATGGAATTGTTTTGCATTAAAATAGTAGGCTTTGTGACATTGTACGTCTTGTGTGATTTTAATGCTTATTAAATCTTTCTCTTTCAGTCTGATCTTGTGGATCAGAGTGTATTTAATTTTATCCCAGAGGGGGAACATTCAGAAATTTATAAAATATTATCTTCTCATCTGCTGGGAAGTGATTCATTGACACCAGAATACTTAAAATGTAAGTAGTTTTTGCGGGTCAACCCCAGTAGGCAGCTCAGCACCACACAGCCGCTCGCTCACTCCCCCCAAGTGGGATGGGGAAAGAATCAGAAGGGTAAACGTGAGAAAGCTTGTGGGTTGAGAGAGTTTAATAGGTAAAGCGCAAGCAAAGTGAAAGAAGGAATTAATTTGCTGCTTCCTATCGACAGGCAGGTGTTTAGCCGCCTCCAGGCAAGCAGCGCTCCATCAGGTGTAATGGTTACTTGGGAAGGCAAAACCTCTTCTCCCCCTTCCTCCTTCTTTCCCCAGCTTTTATTGCTGAGCCCGATGTCATGCTGTGGGGTATCCCTTAGGTCAGCTGTCCTGGCTGTGTGCCCCCCCAGCTTCTTGTGCACCCCCAGCCTCCATGCTGGTGGGGCAGTGTGGGAAACTGCGTAAGCACTGCTCAGCAATAGCTAAAACATCCCTGTGGTACCAGTGCTGTTCTAGGCAGAAATCCAAAGCACAGCACCATATGAGCTGCTATGAAGAAAATTAACTCTATCCCAGATGAAAATCCAGTACAGTAGTAGTGTTAAAAATAATCTGCTTTGTATCACATGGTCAATTCTTGTCTTCCAGTGTTATTTAAACAGAAACATATAGGCAAGCCCTGAAGAACAGAAGCACTTTTCTGTGGGTTTTTTTTCCACCTTACAGAGTAAAATTTTCAGCGTTGCATTACATTTCACTCTGACTTTCCCATGTATTAGAAATGTTCATCTTGTTTATATAGCTTCTATTTAGACAGTTGTAGCACTTGGAAAGAAGAAAAACATAGCAGCCTAATGGGTTTTGGAAGTGCATGCTTTATTAAACTTAAGTTTAGGGCAGCTGCTGCTTTGAAATAGCTCTAGTTTTCAGTTTTATATGTCATTAGGCTCTTCATGCACAAATTCTAAAGGAGTTCTCCTTTTCTTGAGGTTACTTAATACCACACTGGTTAAAACCAGAGGCTGTAGCCATTTGTAATCACGTTTACATTCTCTCAATAAGTATGCAGCTTTTTCTGCTTGCCATTTCATGTTGCCTGTGTGCTTCATCAAGCGTGTAGCCTTTTAATTTGTTTATTCTTTTCTCAGCAAAAAATCAACTAGAATTCTGTTGCCATATGCTGCGAGGAACAATAGATCCAAAAGAGCAACCTACATATGAATATGTAAAATTTATAGGAAATTTCAAGTGTTTGAATAGCGGTAAGTAATTTCAGCAACGTTAGAGTGCTGAAAGACTTGGGACCATTATGCAAAACTTAATGATAAACTAAAATAAGTCTTTTAAAAGAAGAGCGTGAAGCAGAGTTATATCAATTCTATATTGTTTTAATGAAAAAAAAAGAAACACTGCCTATGAGGTATTGCATGTCTGTGCGTTTGAATGCAAAATGTAGTAATTATGCTTAATGCTTTCAATTAAAGAAAACTAGTATCTTGTATAACATTTTTTAAAAGAATGTAAGAGAAATTTAAGCAAATGCTTTAAAATAAAGAGCCTGGATTTAGTTAAGCATAATCCATACTTAAAGCAAGTGACTAAGTAACTTGAAGATGAGCGGTACTGAGTACCTGCAGTTCTTGTTATCCAGTGAGCTGGGAAGTAAAACGTAGGTTTCAATTCTGCTTTCACTGACAAGAGTTACCACCCAGGTGAGTGGATGGGCCATTAGTTTTCCGCACTGAGTTTCTTCCCCCTTTGACTGAAGTTTTTTTTTTAGTAATTATGTACTAATACTATTCCTCTGGACTACATCTGTAATCTCTTTGGCCAGCCTGTGCTATTTACTTGAGAGGCATGTTTATTTGGTCAGGTAGACAAATGGATTGTGCAGTGTAGTCAGTAGTAAATCTTCGTAAAGATGACCCCCAAAAATATTATCAAAACCTGTTATCTTGTAAATTAATGTATGTTTTTTAATGCAATACCAGCATTTGTCTCACAAAATGGGGAGAGGTTGAGTCTTAGTGCCAAACACAGGTACGTAATACTATAGGAAAGACAAGAAATAGGCCTGAAAAGGCCAGATACGGTGTTAGTTTTGGAAAGAGGAGGAGTTGGGAAACTGTAGACTTACTAGTTGCAATTCAATATTGGGAAATATTCCAGACCAAATAATTAAACTATGTGTGGGCTTCGGGAAGCTAGCAAGGAATTGAATAGCAACCATTGTGATTTTTTCAGGTAGAAGTAGCATCAAATTGATTCAGTTTCCCTCTACCAAAGAGTAACACACTGCATGGATAAGAGGACAAAGTGCAAATAAATGATGGGCTTTTTTAATATCCTTTTGACTGTTACCATTCACAAACACATAAGGGAAGCACATGTTAATTGGAATTGCTGGAGAGCAGCTGCAGAAACTGGTGGGAAAGGTTACCAATGTTTGCTGTCAGAATGGAATTTTAATGGACTTCTGGATTTGATCAGGATTTTCATTAATGTTATGAATAACGGAACATAGTTTGCAGTCATGAAATGATGCAAGAACACTAAAAAGAAGATGAGAATTAAGCCCGAAATTTAGAAAATAAATTCTTTTGGGAAGAAAGCCCAGACAAATTGACTAACAACAAATGCAAGTTACTACATTTAGGAATAACAAACTGTAAGAACAGGAGAAAAGGTTACAGTCAGCAGGATAACAACTCCTTTTTCTAAAGGACTACTGTGGAATGTAAACTGAACATGACCACATCACCATATCAATCACCAAATTGTGAAAAGGCAAAAGTGTTTCTAAAATACAGTCTAAACTGGAATAAATAATCCCACTGCACTACTTAGCACCCCTATGTCCTCACGCATTTTTTGGACACTATTTGTTGGGAGTAAGTAAAGCAGTTGGAGAGAATTCAAAGTAGAGAAATGAAAGCAATCAGATGTAAAAACCTAACTTAGAGGGCAAGATACTCTGAAGAACAATAGAGAAGGAATAAGGTAAAGAGGAATAAAATTACCTGCTTTCTTTCTGATGGAAAGAGCAAGGAGTTGCAAGCTTGAATTGCCTGAAGAAACTTCAGTAGAAGTTCTAGAGTTGAACTAAAATCAGTCAGGCTTGGAGGAGCCCGACAGCATTTTGGAGTCACCGTCCTGAGAGCTTATTAAAAAGAAACTAAATTGATATCTGCTGGAAGTGAAAGATAAGGTTAATCTGTTTTGAGGCCTAGTCCATCCTTTGCCCCCTTATGATTCCATCCATCTCTGTGATTCAGTAAGTGGAATTTGTTCTCAGCTTGATGTCCCGATTCTTTCACGTACAGAATTTTTGTACCCTTGATTGTTCTGTTACTCAGTATGTCTTCAGCTTGTGTTTGAATGTGATGGAAGCCTAGAAAAGAGATACTTCAGAGTTCAAAAGAAAAGAGAAGTTTTAAAGGTATTTTTGAAGAAGGTATATTCCAGTCATTTTTAGTAGTTGTGAAGGAGGTCTAGAATTGTTATTAGTTTCTTAAAACTGCATTGTCAGTTAATATCATGTTAACTGTAACTTTAGTTCTTTGAGAAAGTTACTTGATGGTTGTATTTCCATTACTGCTGTACAACTACTATTCCTGTGCATGTATGTGTATGTATTATATGCACCATTTTTCTTAATGCATGTTAAGTTACAAGCAGACCTTGTTAGATAAATATTGGGCCATTTGTCTTGTGCTATTATGGCCATTTTCCTCCATGCTTATATTGTAATCCGTGTTGACTTCTCTGTCTTTCCTCAGTTTCCAACTCAGCGCACAATGGTTTTGAAGGAACTATTCAGCGATCACACCGGCCTTCATATGAAGACAAAGTTTGCTTTGTAGCCACAGTTAGATTAGCTACGCCTCAATTTATTAAGGTATGTACAAATGAAATCACTTTTGTATCACTTTTAAATGTGCTCTGAACAGGAAAATTGCAGAGAGAATGTACACAACATTTCAAATATTACTAATGAAAACCGTAAAGAATTTTATTACATGAAACTGGAAGTGTGTGTATTCCTTCACACACAAATAGGTTAAATGTTATGCAGAGTAGCAAGTGAAGTTATGGTGAATATAATTTCTAAATTGTCATATAAAATAGTAGTATGCAATAAGTAAATTTAGAAGAAGGCCACAGGAATATAATTTAGCAAGATTAATTTAAACAAAATGAAAGATAACACCGAGATTGCACTTTCACTGGAGAAATTAATAGTTTTAGTTGAAACTTGGATGTGAATTTTATGTTGCTGATGGTCTTAACTGTAGTTTGGCATGGAAGAAAATCTGGTAGGGCTTAATGAAAGCTTACGTTACTTGTCAGAGTAACTGAGAGTTGGATTTGAGGTAATAGAACTCTCTCATTTCAGTACTGTTTGTTATTCAGTAACTTGGTTGTTTCAATGATGATATCTTTCCAAGTTAGAATTGGATGTGTATGAAATTTATAGTTTACTAAGTATAATCCTATTCCTCACTAAAACGATTCAAAAAAAATACTCAGAATACAGTACAGGATGGTCTGTAATTGTGATTCAAAATACATGTTTTATACAAATATATTAATCATAGAACCATAGAATGGCTTGTGTTGGAAGGGCCCTTAAAGATCATCGAGTTGCAACCCC
>KL287145.1:0-17186 GCA_000699545.1 Podiceps cristatus | reverse complement strand
GCAGGTTGAGGGAGGGGATTTTGCCCCTCTGCTCCGCTCTGGTGAGACCCCACCTGCAGTGCTGCCTCCTGCTCTGGGGCCTCAGCACAGGAGAGACACGGAGCTGCTGGAGCGGGGCCAGAGGAGGGACACAAAGGTGATCGAGTTTGGGTTGTTCAGCTTGGAGAAGGGAAGGCTCCAGGGAGACCTTATTGTGGCCTTTCATTATTTTAAGAGGTCTTATAAGAAAGATGGGACAAAGTTTTTATCAGGGCCTGTTGCGATAGGACAAGGGGTAATGGTTTTAAACTAGAAGAGGGGAGATTTAGACTAGGTAAAAGGAAGAGATTTATTTATTAGGAGATTGGGGAAACACTGGCACAGGTTGCCCAAAGAGTTGGTAGAAGCCCCATCCCTGGCAACATTCAAGGTTAGACTAGACAGGGCTCTGAGCAACCTGATCTGGTTGAAGATGTTCTTCCTTATTGTAGGGGGGGTTGGACTAGATGATCTTTAAAGGTCCCTCCCAACCCAAATTATTCTATGGTTCTATGATTCTTGTAATTCAGTTGTGAAGAAATGTCATGAAGTGTATATGGCACATGGTTAAGCTGCCATCTGTCATGCAGAACTCTGAATGTTTACATATTATGCCTGTAAGTTGAGTGCACTGGTGACTTAACATGAAGATCATTGGTGGTAGCCTCTGAAGACATGGCATTTATACTGTGCACTTTGAAAGCATAGTAGGAGGCCTGTGGAGAAATCACGTAAACTACTTCGGTTCTGTCAGGCTGAACAGGAATTAGATCTCTCCAGACTGCATGCCAGAGAAACTTTGTTGTTTATTTTTCCTGAAGCCATAGAAATCTTTCATCTGACACTTTTCTTCCCATGCGAGTCTAAATAATGTTCTTGTTAGGCCTATAGTTTGTAGAGATGTTAAATGTGTGATTTTTGCTTCACGAAATACTTGGTGGGGGAAAAAGACAAGCCCGGCAGTATTTGCAAATATTTTTATCTTTTAAAGTCAATGACAGTTTAGAATGTAAAACTTTTGTGTTTCGTACTTCTGGAACCTGACATTTGGAAGTTGAGAACATCCATGTATGATCTTTCAGATCCCTCACTCTCTTGAGGGCGAAAGATTATACTCTGGCCAAAGTTTCATCTTTTACCTGAACCTTTACCTGAACCTGAACTAGGCCCCTAGTGCCTAAGGAAGCCTTCCTGATACAGAGGTTTTAAGGTCTTCTCAAGGGTTTTGACTATTCACCTGAGAAATCTTCTTGTGAAGGAGACTAACATTAGAGTGAAGACTTTTTATCCAACAGTATTTGTTTATACTCTTTTGATACCTTGTGTTATTATTGAGGCTAGCATTGACTAGACTAGCAAATAAGTGTTATATCAGGAACTTGACCATCCCAGTAGCTTTACTAACAGATACGTGATGCAGACAGTCGTGAGATGTGTATTTTAGTACTGGATTGTCTCATTTAAGGTAAAAACCACAAATTTTGCTCCTCGGTGAAGGGATTTGGCTCTACACTTGCTTTAAAACATGTCTTGCACTTTCATTGGTAAATGATTGAGTCCTATCAAGAAGGCAGGATTAATCCAGACAAAAAGATTCTACCAAAGTACTTTTTGTTACAAATGGAAGTCCTTTCTTTTTTAGATGCCTTGTTGATAGCTTCAACAAGTTACCTTGTTGAACAAGATAGCTTTTGCCCAGGGGTATTTAACAGCAGAATATCTGTAAATCATTAATATAAATGCATTGAGTACTCAGATAGTAACCTCCTGACAGCTCCTCTCTAAGAATGATGCTTTTACTGTGATTTTACTGCCTGCACTTAAATGATTGTCACTTTTGTTTCAACTTGTGCCAAAATATTAGATTAAAAGAAACAACAAATCAAAAGTATATCTCAAGGACATCCATTTGTTCTGTCATTTCTTTTACTTGACTACGAGTGGTGCTTTATTAAATGCTGTAATTTTAGGAAAGTAGATTAACTTTGAGTTTTAGGGGTAGCTTCAGTTTTGAAGGTTAAAATTTGATAGCTGGAAGTCACACCAAGAGTCACAAACTTGTGCCCAGAGTGATTTTGTTCATTACCTCCATCATATAGTTCACTTTCTAGTTATTGTCTTTAGGTTTTACACTGGTGAAGGTGAGGAAAAAACTACCTAGTCATGGTCACTTTTTTCTTTCATAGAAAGAAAACTTAGACATATCTATTTATAGAATTGGAAAATAGCCACTTTAACTCTCTGTATTATAACCTGAAAGAATGAAAAGGAAAGTGATCTCTTTGCAGGAACAAGTTAATCATCTTCTGTATTTTTCCGCGGGACTATTTTAGTTATAGGTGTTTGCAGAGCAGCAGTGTGCTTGTCTGTCCACATCTGTCATGAACGCTATGTCAGTGCAGTGGCAGCTTCCGTACTGTAGTCTTTAGGAAACAGTCATGATAGGAAACATCTGATCATTGATAGACTGTGCTGTGTTCCAGGCAATGGGAATAGAGTTGCAAGCTCCTGCAAGGGTGACAAACGTGTGCTGGTGTCCAAAAAAAGATTGATTCACTGATCTCTGATTTTGTTGTAATACAGGGTTGTATTGTATGTGGGCACGTATTCCATCAAACATCTTTCTTCTTGGAACGCAGTGCAAGAGGCGTTTGCAAAAGAACGGCCTGGCTTGGGGTACTAGCTCCAATACTGTCTCGGCATGAAGCACAGTACTTGGTGGGGCATCTTCACCTCTCTGGAAGGAGCAATAGAAACTGACTGATGTGCACTGATTGCACATATGTCTGAATGGAATACACGTAAAACAACATTCAGAAAACCTTGAGGATTTGTTGTAATAGAGGAAAAAATAATTCTCTTACTGTTCATGAGTTCTAAACATAGAGTAATGTGTTTTTTGTAGTACGTGTCTGCCCTCACGCCAAAGTGACTTAGAGTACTCTATATTCACTAAAAGGAAGAATCTTATTCCTAAACTCAAAGTAATGTGACCCTCTTTGTAATGTTGCTTGTTACCCATTATAAGCATATAACGTAATCAGGAGTGTCTGGTAGGAGTGTTTCATCTCTTATTTTGCTTGTAACAAGTTAAGAGCACAACTTCAGGAACTATTGATTTCTGCTGCTACTACTGTGTTTGTAGATACTGAGCTTGAGTTTAATTAGAATAGATCAGTTTTGAGAGAGATTTCTATTTTTTTACTTTTTAGGAAATGTGCACTGTTGAAGAACCCAATGAAGAGTTCACATCTAGACATAGCTTAGAATGGAAGTTCCTATTCTTGGATCACAGGTGCAATTCCTTCTATGTATACCAGCAATAGTAGCTGAATCAGGGGTGGCTATAATATTTCGAGTTCACTGATCAGCATAAACTACTCATAGCTTGTATTGGGTTTAAATTTTTTCAGAGCACATACTGTAAACAACAAAACTTATATAATGAAGTAATTCTGTTCGGATTTTTTTGTGTGAAAATAAAATGACATTAATTTTTGTATTAATTAGGGCACCTCCGATAATAGGTTATCTTCCGTTTGAAGTTTTGGGAACTTCAGGCTATGATTATTATCATGTGGATGATCTAGATAATCTGGCAAAATGTCACGAGCATTGTGAGTACAACTAAGTTGCTACAATGAACAGGTTTGCTTTATAGATGTCAGTTTAAAGTTTTTTAAATAGTACAACTGTTGTAGTGAAATTTTGTGATGAATTTGGGTAAAGTGTCTTTATGCCCATTTATTTGACATTATTACACTGCTGATCTTAATCTTTTTTATTTTGATACAGAACTACAAAACATTTAACTTTATTTTACAGTTTAGAGTGTTCCTTGTGGGAAATTGGCTTGCACAGCACTATGACTAATACTTCTCCAGTTCTTTGAATAACGTTTAAAAGGCTCTGTGATGTATAATTAATGCAAAAATTGTTTAAACATGTACTAGAATAAGCTTTGTGTTTAGCTATGGTTTTCTTTATAAAGCTATATTTATTTTTTTGTGTATAAATTTTTCACAATATGTAAAAAAAACCCACAAAAATGGAAGTTTGAATTCTGCGGTTGTCTGAAAAATCAGTGTAAACTTTTTTTGCTAGAAAGCTGCAGTTTTAAACCTGTTCTTAGTCATTGTCATAGTACTGGGCTTGGACATGGTTTTGGGCCATATGAAGTTGGGAAATAATATTTGTTACATAATTGCAGTATTTACAGACTAGAAACTGTAAACTTTATTCTTCACTTTTATAGTAATGCAATATGGGAAAGGGAAGTCTTGTTACTACAGATTCCTTACAAAGGGACAACAATGGATTTGGCTACAAACACATTACTATATCACGTATCACCAGTGGAATTCCAGGCCAGAGTTTATTGTTTGTACGCACACTGTTGTAAGGTAAGTTATCTTTTAAAAATCTGTATGAGGGAATTTCTAATGACATAGGAGTTGTATTGCTGCTATTTTTGGAGGTAGAGAAATCATAGCAGTTTAAAGAATCATTGGAAAACTTCCTGAGATACTTTGTAAGCAAGGTGCCCCTGAGGAGTTTGTTTCTTGAGGTATGTTTTTTAAATCATCCAAGAATATAGTAGTCATATTTGGTTTTTTTCTTGTAGTTATGCAGAAGTTAGAGCAGAAAGACGACGAGAACTTGGTATTGAGGAGTCTCTTCCAGAGATAACAGCAGATAAAGTGAGTGTCTTATATAATTTTATTTTATCTCTTCTTTCTTTCATACTAAAAATAATATGTAAGCAAATACACAGCAGCAAGAAGTGTTTTGTCCTGTTACAGATTTAGTAATTATTTTGATCTCAAAATAATACTACTATTTAAAATGAACAAAGGCATCTAGGAAGGGTGTTTGTTTAACTGTGTTCTGCCCTGAACACTTACCCTCCTGTTTTCAGGAGTTTATGTGCTTGTAGTTATAACATGGCAATATCCATACGTCCTTATTAAGATCTGATTCCTGCAGAGTTTGATTCATAAATAAATGTTTTCCTTACTGGAAGCACCCATAATCTGAAAAGGTCAGCACACACAGATGGCTTAAAGGAATTCATAAGAGGAAAGCAGGAGCTGTTGCACTGTGTGACTCTCTCCCATAGACGTATACAAAATTCATTTTGAATTAACATCTTTGGAAGCTCAGTGAGTCTTAGGTAAGGCAGCTTGTGCAGATGCTCTGTCATGTTTTACCCTGGCACTTCAGAAATGTTTTTCCCTGGGCAGTTCAGCTAGTTTCATTTGACAGTGCTCCTTCTAGTGGAATTAACTCATCTTTTCTCAAAAGAATAAGCAGTTCACTCATTACACAGGTGTTCAAAGTGATTTGAGTTGCTAGAGAAGGAGGTGAGCTCAGCAGTCAGTTTGTGGCCTATGTCTGCAAGCATTTGGTTTCTAGGCTTATATGGCTTTGGTTTATTTTCTTTTTCCAAGGACAAAAGCTGCAAATGGAAACTAAGCTTACAGATATCAAACAGGCCGCTACTTGTGCAGTCACCTGTGTAAGGGGATTGATTAGACACGGCATAGTCTTAAATATTTGCTAATAGAAATATAGGCTGTGTGCTGAATAAGATAAAATAATTGTTTGTGTGGGTCTTTTCAGAGTCAGGACTCTGGGTCTGACAATCACATAAACACAGTGAGTCTCAAAGAAGCACTGGAAAGGTTTGATACCAGCCCCACACCTTCTGCTTCCTCCAGGAGTTCAAGAAAATCTTCACATACTGCAGTATCAGATCATTCATGTAAGTATCAACTGTTGTAAAATATAAATGCCTTCCTAGTGAAGGCTTTTTCTACTTTACTTACTTTAATTCAATGCATAATTGGCAGTTAATCATCATTTTATGAAAAGTGTGCAAATGAAAATATCCTTTTTGACAGTTCAGAGATCTGCTGACTGCTCAGATTTTCAGAGGTTGTATAATGACCTTCGACTTCTACAAGTACAAGAGCAGACCTTAGAACACCCTATTTCAGCCCATCAGGTTGCATAATTGTTGGATAGTCAGGGGGAGAACAAGAGTCCAAGCCTTAAGCTTTTTTTTTTTTTAATTCATGAAAAGCTTGCTGTGATTTGATTATTTTGTAGCAGAATTGAGATTACTGTTAACATGTCTGTCTCTTGTAACTCTGAACGTTGGCAGCAACACCAACTAAAATGACGGTGGACACTAGCACTCCTCCAAGGCAAAGTTTATCTGGACATGAAAAGACTGCACAAAGAAGATCGTCTCTGAGTAGTCAGGTAACTCTTCAGAGGAAAATTTTGTACTTAATCAGTGTAATTCACCTTTAAAAGGTATTATTGAATCCATATAACCTTTGTTTTATTTCTTCTGAAAACACATGATTTAAACTGTAAGTCTCACTTGGAAGAAGTGACTATCAGAATTGTATCATCAATTGCAACAGCTGCTTTTATGTATTTTTAGCAGTGGAAAATTATACATATTTATTATGTATATAATCAATTGCTCTTATGTTCTTAATTCTCTAATATTAAAGGTTAGATATTTCAGGAAACGTTTACTTGTTTTTATGATATGTTCATATGATGCTATTTTGGAATTAACACTTCATGTAAAGAAATATTTTGTGTCAAGTATGAAGGTCATTCTCTTCCAGTTATGGAACAATTTTTTAAATCCTAGTCTTTAAGCTCCCAGTCTCTTGGACAACCAGGAGCCCAGCCAACGATGTCTCAACCTGCAACTTTACAGGTCCAGTCCGGCATGTCCCAGGTATGGATTAAGTTGGTTTATTGTTTATTGTTTTTTTAAACAGTCTTGTTCTGAATACAAGGTTAATTTCTCTTTCAGAAATTGAGTTCTTTGGTGCCAAAGTCACCTTTAACATTATTCTCTTGAAATGAGCATATTCCCCTGTCAGGCAATTTGACACTTTATTTTTTTCTTCCCATTATTTGTGTGGATATAGTTTTCAGCCTTGGCTGCTAGAAACATAAACACAACTTAAGATAAAATATTTTAGGATATGAATTTAAAAATTCTTCAACTATGCTGGTAACTTTCTACACATGTGCTTGTAACACAAGGCAACTTAGTCTGTAAAACACTTCTGTGAAATAAGAACAGTGGTATCTGGTCCAACTAAAGATCTATATCCTGTAGATAGGATGTAAGTATCAGAAGATTCTATTGACTTGTAGCCTATAGCAGATGTCTAGGGAAGAGCAGAAGTGGCAAAAATAGTTCCTCTCTGGGCTCAGCCTTCAATGGTTTGTGGCTCTGGGTGAATTTTTTTGGTAAACTGGTACAATTCTAATTTTTAAACAGAGAGCACTTCAGCATCCACAATAGGCAATTTATAGAGTCTTGGTGATTTGGACACCAGTCACTTTCTTTTACTATGGATTCTTTTTTTTTTTTTCTTTTTTAGTTCACCAGTTCTGATGCATCATTTAAATGTGACTTCAATTAAATTGAGTTCTGTGACATTTTCATGCTAATGAAATCCGCAGATTTTGGTTATTAGCAGTTTAAAAAGCAGTGCTTGGTTTCTTTGCTACTGTGTATTTACTGCTTGTAAATAAAATGTCGTTATTTTTGCTCAGCTTTTAATATATTCATTGTACTACAGCCTGTGTTTCAGTTTTCAGCTCAATTAGGAGCTATGCAGCATCTAAAGGACCAGCTAGAGCAGAGAACACGCATGATAGAGGCAAATATTCATCGACAGCAGGAAGAGTTGCGTAAGATTCAAGAGCAGCTTCAAATTGTCCATGGTCAAGGACTCCAGGTGAGTCAGTGTAACCCTTACAGGTTTGATCTGTAGAGAATTTAGGCATCTGAAATGAGGCTTGGGCATGTAATTCCGTAAGGTGATCCCTCCGACAGCTGCCATCTGGGCCGAATGTGCCTAAAATCCGTAGCATCTGCAGCTACTGTTCCTGAGGTACCTGCCATTTTGCTTCCAAGTGTATCTGGGAGTGCCCCAGTGTATCTTGCAAAGTTTTGCAGCCATTAGAATATTAATCTGAAATGTGTAAGCATTTATTTCCTCTTTTAACTTGAAGGTGTCAAATTCATACCTTTTGTTTCTTAAACTGTCCTAACTATCAGGGTGTGGTCCTGCTACAAACCCTCCTGGTGAAGTCGTTCTACTTCACATGCTAGACTGAAGTAGTTAACTGAGCCAGAAAGACAAGAAGTCTAGAGGATGCATTACTTAGTCTAGCAGCTGACTACCTGATTTCTGTATTTTAATCAGTATATTTTTTCTAATTTTGTCATTCGCTTTTCAGCAGCTATCTTTGGAAGAAAAGAATGATCCTATTGGATTTTTCTAGTAAAAAAAAAAAAAAAAAAAAAAAAAAAAAAAAAAAACAAACCAAAAACCTAAAATACTCCTTAAGGAAATAATATAAATATTTTTGGTGTGAACTGTGAATAAAGAAAAACTACTTTCTGGAAGTATTGAGTATGTTGCTTAAATTCTGTGGAAGAGTAGGTGTTTCTAGCATGCCATTTTCAGTGTTTTATCATGTCTAGTGTAAGCCTGCCAGCAGTAGACTGCCTTATAAATGCCTCAAAAGGCGACATTCACAGCTGTCTTCCCATTCACAGCTTCTTCCCATGTGCTGTGGAGGGTCCTTACTCAGGACTGTGGAAACTGGGGAAAAACATCCACGTGCTGCACATTCTGCCTTATTACCTTGTCTCGTTGCAGTCTTGGGCCTAACTTTTTGTAGACTCAAATATTTTTCTCACTGATGGAGATCCTACAAATAGAAATGTGATCTCAAATACATTTTTGTCTTTACACACTCATGGACAACATTAGCAATTAGTTTCTAAACAGTACTTTTTTTTTAAGAACAAATATTAAACCTGAACATTTTAGAAATCAGGATTCTAATTCTTACCTTGTCAGTTACAGTAGGGTCTCTGAATAATGGCCCCATATGGGAGTTGGGTCTCTTACTCTTGGTGGTTGCAATGCCATTTCAACACCTCCAATAACTAAGATGAAACTTTATCTTATATTGATTTAAAATAATTAAGTTTAGTTTCTCTAAAACATCTTGAGCAATTAACAGATTTTTCTTAAAAGCTAACTTATGGATTTTTTTTTTTTAGATGTTCTTGCAGCAATCAACTTCTGGACTCAACTTTGGTTCTGTGCAGCTTGCTTCTGGAAATTCTTCAAATGTTCAGCAGCTTACACCAATAAACGTGCAAGGTCAAGTTGTTCAGACTAATCAGACTCAAAGTGGGATGAACACAGGCCATATAAATACTCCACACATGATACAGCAACATCCTTTGCAGAGTACTGCAACACAGGTAAAATTCTCATTACTGGTTTTGCTGGGTAGAATATAGGCTCAAAACCAGAGCTGAAACACAACAATAGCTTCCCTGACATCACCATCCATCCCCCGTCCCCTGTCCCCCCCCCTTTTTTTTTTGAATGATGTCCTTTGAGTCATATTCATTTCTTCATGTTCCAAGTTTTACAATTGAAATGCATTTCTGTCCCTGTAATGCAATTTCGGATCTTGTTTTTATTTTAAGACTTAGGCATGTAAATAATTAATAACAAGTAGCTTTCCAAAAAGACCAGTATCAAGAAAACTTTTAGCTTGCTGTTTTTTGAATGGCTATGAATTTTCTTTTGACAGAACACGTAACAAGGTTTGTACTAGGTGAGGTTGAAAGCCAGTGTCCAGGCAGTGATCTACAGCAAGTACGTAGAAAAGCGTAGGAACTTCTGCGGTTGACTCTTCTACTCTTCAGCAATTTCAGTCAGATGCCATAGATGTATGGCATCATGTAATCTAATAGCCTTTGATGGATTTTTCTTCTGTGAAGAAAAAGTTTTGATTCCATGTAAAACTTTGAAATCCACAGTATCTCTTAGTGAGTTCTACAGCTTTATTTTCTGTAAAATACTAATATGTTTGTATTTTTTTAAACCTGCTACCCAGCTTATATACTGGGAAACACATTGAGCAGCTCTTTACTTTTCATCTTCTCTCATATGTGATTTCAAAGTCCTCTGTCACATGTATCTCTACAGAAGCCCGTTCTTCAAGCTGAACGCTCCCTCCTCTGTACCTTTATTCAAATTCCATACTTTCCTTTTGAGATTTGTGAAGAGGCAGACTAGTGTTGGATAGTGTTATCATCTCAGCAGTAAGCTAGTTCCAAACTTGCAAGAAAGACATTGATTGATGTGATGTGCATGCTTTAGTATAAGTCTGTCACAGAGATACTAAAGGAGTGGAAAGTAGGATCTTGAACCAAACAGTAGGCAAGCAGCTGAAAAATTCGGGGAAAAAAAATACTGAAGAGGAGAAGAGGTTAATCTAAGAGATTTTCAGATGCCTGATGGTCAGTCCCACCTCCAAATCCTCAGTTGGTAGAAATACCTGTCTACTTTAAGAATTCAATTGTAATAGAAAAAACATTGGCAGTTGTGAAGTATGGGCAATGATACTGAGAACAGCTGTAGTACCTGTCTGTTTTCAAATTACTGTCTCATAAAATACTTTTCCTTTTCAGCATAATCAACAAAATGTACTTAGTGGACACAATCAACAGTCTTCTCTTGCCAGTCAGTCACAGAGCACAGTCTCAGCACCTTTGTATAACACTATGGTCATTTCTCAGCCATCAACAGGAAATGTGGTCCAGGTTCCTTCCAGCTTAGCACAGAACAATAACCAGAATGCTGCTGCAGTAACCACTTTTACACAGGATAGACAAATCAGGTAAATTTTCAAGATCAATATTCAGGTGATTTGCTATAATGATATGCTTACATAGCTACATCATATACAAGAGGAACAAAAGTAGCATTAAAAAAAAAGTGTGATTTATTAATTATATATTGATACAATGGTTAAAGTAAACTTTGCCCAAAATAACACGTTCACAGGCTTATCAAAACCAATGTTGTTACAGCAAAGTATGAACCTGACAAATCTGCTTCTCAAGTACACATGATGCTTGATTTTTTTTCCTAAAGGGACTCCAAATGTCTTTTTCCATTAACAGATTTTCTCAAGGTCAGCAACTTGTAACAAAACTTGTCACAGCCCCAGTAGCATGTGGAGCAGTCATGGTACCAAGTACTATGTTTATGGGACAAGTGGTGACTGCTTATCCCACTTTTGCTGCCCAACAGCAGCAGCCACAGACTTTGTCAATAACGCAACAACAGCAACAGCAGCAGCAGCAGCAAAGTCAGCAAGACCAGCAGCAGCAGCTCACCACAGTTCAGCAACCAGCTCAGCCGCAGCTGACCCAGCACCCCCAGCAGTTCCTGCAGGTAACGCAGCATTCTCTACACATTTTTCAAAGTCCTGACACTTTGAGCATTGCTAGTTTATCCTAGAGGGGTACTTTGTATGAAAACAAAGCACTTAAAATAGTGACCTATGAACAAGCCTGATGCACGAGGTAAGTTTATTCTGTAGCTATTCTCTAAAATCTTACTACTTAAAGGAAAGGTGGTCTTTCCTGCAGTTTTACTCTATGCTTTGTCCTGGTTTATATCTTCTTCCCTTTGAATTGCTGCTCTCGATTGAGCATAGGATGAAGAAATAGATGTTTCCCTTTAAAACAGCTTGCATTTTCTTTGCATTCATATATTAATGCAAGAGGGTATGAGCGATGGTTTCAAACAGAATTGGTTGGTCTGGAAAGCAGCATGCAGCCCGAAGCAAGGCATGGCCCTGTGACATGAGGCATGAACATCTGTCTAGGTAGGCTACAGGGGAGGCTGAGCAGCAAGTAATCTTGTAAGCAGAGAGTAGAGAACCACCTTGTTTCAGTGGAAAGAGATTGAATCAAAAATAAGGAAGGCAAAACCCAGGAGTTTAGAGAGACGAAATCTCCAAATGAAAAGAAACGGAAGGTGGAAAGAATTGATGGGGAAATCTGCTGCCATTTGTTGATTCCAATTAATCGCTGGCACATAGCTCACCCAACAGGTGATGTTGATGAGGGAGATGTAGCAGCAGCTAGAACACTAGAGAGGAAGTGCCTCCAAGAAGACATGAGTTAAAAAAAAAAAAAATAAATCTTAATTTGGCCTCTGATGTTGCCTTCTGTAAAGAAAGATAAAGTCCATGTAACTATGACAGGGTAGCTTGTGCACATTCTTAACATTGTTTAACTACTCTGGTAATGTCAAATAGTGTTGGTTTTGGTTTTTTTGTTTTGTTTTTTTGTTTTTTTACTTTTACTCTTTAAGAGTATACATAATTAAAAATCCTTATTTTGCAAGTATATCTTCTGTCTTACTGCATATGGTCTTCCATTTGTACTAAGTGAGGGATCCTCACTGCATAGATGGAATATATACAAATGCAGTAAGTAATTGGAGGCTTAACCTACATTTATATGCACAAGGAATGGTTACAGTTCTGTTTAGGCCTGAGTAAAATTTTCTTTCACTAGGTCATTGACAGAAAATACTACCTTGTTGAAAAAATCTTTCATGGGAACATACTGATTTCAGTCAGGCATCAGGCAAAGGCTTTTCAGCTGCAAGCTGCCTCTCAAAAAGAGCACTGAAGAATACCTAGTGATTGGAATTTCAGGACTCATTTATGTAGTGGGAAGCTCTTGAGCTGAGTCAAACCAGAGCGCGGATTTGAATGTGTTCTCTGACAACTCAGATAAATACTGTAACAACAATGCTGTGTAGCAGGTTGGTAGTGTCTGTATCTCTGTTTCTAAATGAAAAAGGTTGTACAGTTTTGACTTAATTCTAGTAAAACCAGAAGATTTGTGAAGGATTAAGATCTCCAAAGGCCTGTTCCTGTCCTAGAATTTCTTTCATGGCAAAATTTTAGTATTTTTAATACACACTATTAAAAGTGCTAGAATTTGAAGTGAAGCAAGTGCTCTTTAGAAAAAGGAGAGAAGTGCTGTTCCTGTCTCTGCTCACTGGGGGTTCGTACAGTCTGGTTCTGTAGGTGCAGCAGTCGAGGTCGTTTACTTCCTGCTGCAGAACCTGTTTCCGGATTGAGATGTCCAAGGGCATTCGTGCTCATCATTAGTTGCTTTTCTTCAGTAACCATCATCTTTTGCTTCTAAGAAGATTAATATCAAAACTAAGTACTATTTCCAACAATAACTAATCCCCTTCAAAGGGGATGTTTGGGTCTGAAAAACATGGCGGTTTCTTTGTTCGTTTTGCCTGAGGGGGGTGAATGTGGTCTGTGCCAAGTCGTGCACAGTTTTTTCATTTGAGTGCAGTGACAGCCACCTACACTTGTTTGAATCAATTCCTTAACCCCTGTTATGCCCATGCGGTTTGAAATGGAGACAAATTGCCATGTGCTCCGACCCATTGGCACCGGAAATTACAAAGGCCGGTTACAGCTACTTTATTAATTGGTCAGATGCTCTAATTAACTTTGAGTATGAACTAATCTTTGCATTGTTTGCTCAGCTTAAATGACCAAATCAGAAGTTGATTTTGATTGAACCCTTGTGAACAGTTCCAAAGCGGCTAGACCAGTGTTTCTCAGTGCAGCAGGAAAAACAATCTTTTCCTATTTGTATGTTTTAGACATCCAGGTTACTTCACGGAAATCAGTCAGCTCAGCTTATCCTCTCTGCTGCTTTCCCACTACAACAAAGCACTTTCACTCAGTCCCACCACCAGCAGCATCAGTCCCAGCAGCAGCAGCAGCAACTTCCACGGCACAGAACTGACAAGATGGCGGATCCTTCCAAAGTTCAGCCACAATAGCCCGGGGCTCTGCCTCTTTTTGAAGCAAACTCCCAGGAGGGGGCTGCTCCCCAGCAGTTGCACTGAGGCTACAGAGGTAGCAGTGCGAAGGCTCTCTAACACCACAGTGTTGCGATCTACTTCTAACTTCTGGAATCTGTTCAGAAAAGCCACAAGATGATGATGATGATGGGGACATGGCCAACTTCGCTAGTTGCCCCAGTCTCTGTGTTCTAAAGGATTTGCTGCCGTGTGTTAATTTGTCCAGGTGAGATGTGACTGAAATGAGAGGGATGCTGAAAATATTGGTATTTTTATCAATCCTGTACATTTTTAAAGTATTAAAATGGACATGGAGCAATTGTTCGAATTATCAGAAAAAATGCCAGGAATATAGTCCGAAAAACATCTAATTTTTTTCAGATGATTATGGGACAGTAAATATTTTGAAAATGTTGTGTGAAATCCAGTTCTCTGTTGTACAGATGCTGTAAAATATTGTGTATATGTCTGCATAAAAGGAGAAAGAGCAAAATATTTTATATGATGCATGAAAATGTAATCTGTTATTTGTAGGTTTGAATATGTTTCCCTCAATTCTCACGCCATACTCAGACTAATGTTTTCCTCTGTTCTACCCTTTTGTTTACAACATGATGCATCATTATTTTCACCCTTAATGTGGGCACAAGTCTCTTGTTGTGCTTTGTCTGTGATGTCAGGGTTTGTTCGGTTGAGGTATAGTGTGTTGGTTAGTTGACTTCTCGAGGTTAAATTATTGATGAAGCTGTTTGAACTGGTGATCATGCATCAGGGTTCAGGACGTTCAGATTCATGAATATCATCCATCATTTCATAATTAATTCATCATTTTATTTGAAAAATAGGAATTTGCACTGCTTTCTCGCGGATGGTTTGGAATTTTATTCCCCAAAGCTATCTTTTGATATAGTTCATAGTTGGAATATTTATGTAAAAGGTTTAAAAAAAATGACAGTAATTTTCAAGAATGTTTCAGTTATAGGAGTAATTTGCACAGAAATATATTTACATTTAATAACCTTTTGGGCACTTTTTAACCACTTTCTCTGTGGTAAGAATTGTAACTTGTTAAAATACGTTGGAATCTTTTTATTCTCCTTCAAAAATTAGTCAGAACTAATTCAGGGTCATTTTAACAACAACAACAAAACCCATAGTGCCTTGATTTTAATTCAGGTGATAATGTTGAACATCTTGAATTACAATGTCTTGAATCTGTAACCATTTTCAATTTTGAAGTCTTAGTACATTGTCAACCAAGCTTGTGTATCTACTTCATAGGTATTTCTGTAGTGTGTTGATTTTAATTATGGTCTGAGTTGAGAACATGAGCGTTTTTGAGTGGTCCTCCCCCTCAAACACTAGCCAGACACAGAGGAGTCTCTGAAATCTCAGACCTTGAAGGTAATACTTGTAAAAGATCAAAAAATCTAAAAGTATAGATTACTCCTGTTGCAGGAGGAGGAATAGTAAGCTGATTTTTTTTCCTTGGGTTTTGGTTGTGTTGTGGTTTTTTTTAATCATTTTTGTAGCGTTTAAAGTGCGTGTTGGGGGAGATCATGATCGCATTTAACACTACCAGGCTATTGATTTAAGAAACATCACTGAACTAAGACTTCAGAAGGCAACTTCACTTTATAAAGAAAATAAAAAGTTCCAACAGATATGATGTGCTATTTTAAGTAAATGTTCAGTAGGTTTTTATGGTACTAGTTTGTGGAAACCAGAACTTCAGACGAAAATTAATAAATGCTGATAGATCTGATAATTAAAAACAGTAAAGGCAGTTAAAATTAGTACTAGGGAGAGAAAGCTGGATTAATCTTGAATACTGAGGAGGAGTTGAGTGAATGTAACCAAATGGTGACGGACTATTTTGTACTATGAAACGGTTTGATTGTATTACTGGATGAACCAAACCTGCAGGAAGGCGATAGTTTAGCCAAGCGTTGGAAGCAGTAGTTGGTTACGGTTTGAGGCTAGCCTGTGCCTCTGCACCTGTCCCACCGTTAGATCTTCGTTATTCCCCAGTTATAAAGCCAAGAGTTTGGCACCAAAAAGCACACTAGCGAACAAGGAAGGAGAGTGTGAGGAACACAGTACCAAAGAGAATCCGCTTGCTTTCTGCTCCAAGAAGCCTCTTGCAACCTGGAGCAAGGAACAGATGCCAATACCAAACATAGCAAGGAACACTTCCCCTTCTTTAAAGGGATTTCTGCCATTCTCTGGGCTGGAATAATTGTCAGAAACCTGTTTCTGTAAAGTTCCACATAAAGAAATCCTGCCTTGCTCTACTGTCCCTACCACGTTTCTAAATTAAGCTGCGTTGACTAGCGGTCTGTGCTATCAGTACTTCTGCTTAATGGAAAATAGGTTAGATGAACATTTTTTTAACCAATTACAACAGTGATATAGCACTAAAAAAAGGAAACTGGGAGAGCTTTAATAGTGCTGTTAGAACCATTGTATAGTGATAAAATAGATTTATTAAGCTATTACACCGAGAATTACAGAAAATAGAGACACCAGCCAGACAGCGACTGGCTGTAATGATGCAGCTTTTTACATAAAGCTTCATTTCAACTTTTCTTCCCATTTCTCTCCCCTTCCCAAATACTCTGGTGTGCTGCTATAGGTCTGGCAGTAAAAAGGCTAAACTAGGTGAGAGAGAAATTAGGTGATGACAATAGCATGGCTGCTGAAAGGGAGCTATAGAAATGTACGCTTTGATCAAGAAGCTTTTTGTAACCTCAGAGAGAGGTCATTCAATTACAGAACTACCAGCTAGTAGAGAAAGTGTAGAAGATGGAGAAATTCAAAGAAACTGGAAAAAATATAGCACGCATTTGAAAAATTCCTGCCACGAATCAGGCAAATTTTTTACAAAAGCAAGTAAGTAGAACTTGGTCCAGATTCTGTGCAAGGATGCAGATGCTTTGTTTCACAGCTGATGACTAAAAAGTGTATTTTTTTAAAGGCTCTGCAGCTTCCCCTGTTGCTGAATCAATTGCTGAACTGTCCTTGACTTTTAGTGGGAAGAGGACCGGGCTATTGCCTCTTTCTTAATCAGCCTTTTGCTTCTGCCCAACTCATTTACTACAGTCATAGACTTATTTGCAACATCCTAATCAATAGCGGGTAAGGAATGCTGCGATGCTGCAGGTTCTGGAGCATAAATGTTACAGAACGGCTCTGCCAGAAGGGAAGGAGTCTGTGAAGGAGAGTGTTGTATATAAGAAGAAACGGGCTGATGATGCATAACGAAGTGAAAAAGGCGGCATAGTTGCATGGAGTTTAGGAGACAGATGTTTGCCTGCGAGGGGTGAGGATTTGAAGAAAAGCTTCTAGGATAACTTCAGAGAAAAAGAATATAGCTATTTTTATATTATATTT
>KL287144.1:22272-50792 GCA_000699545.1 Podiceps cristatus | reverse complement strand
AAAACATTTTGTGATTCTATGATTCTATGAACTACCTGAGTTCCCTTCAGTAAACCTACTGACAGAGCACCACATGGAAAACACACAAAAAAGATCTACAGATACAGCCTGATGATAAAGGAGCTGGCACAATGGGGGAAGATGCAATAACCTTTGCCGATAGGAGTTATTAGAGAAATTCTGCAAGCATTGGAGCCGACTTATTTTTGTAAGTGTCATAAAAAATTAGGAATATCCTAAGGAGTGTTTATTGGTGATGAAACTGGCCAACACTATCGCACAGAGGACACTGGAGGAAATGGAGGCGTTTGATATCAGAACAGAAGGAACATGATTAACTAACTGTGTGATGTCCTCAGCATATGAATACAGATCTCTGGCATACCCTGGTCTCAGTCATCAGGAATTACAGATGAAGGACCTGTACTAGCTGCTCAGAAGGTGAGTATCAGCCGCCAATGCAATGCAGGTGTGAAAAATGCTTGTGCAAAAGATGCATTTCCAGGAGGCACTTGGAAATGTGGGTGCTACAAAAGAAAGCACTGATGAAATCTCCTCTGGAGCAGAGTATGATTCTGGCTGTCCATGTTCAAATATGGCATAATGAGAGCATGGAATATATAGATAAGAAATACTCAGCTTTTCCACCTCTGATCAGCCTACTGTATGAAGAAAGAACAGAAGAACGTGGCTTGCTCTGCTGAACGCAGCAATACCTGAGAGTAAGACCAACTGTCTTTGAGCTCAGCTGGCTTCCCTTGTTTACTCCCAGGGAACTGCATGGGTACAAACCCACAATCGTATTTTCTTGGGATAAAATTAGCTGTTTAACTCCTCATATAAATGAGTTTCTGAACAGCCTTTTAACAGCTTTTGGAGGCAACAGCCAGTTAGCCCTGAGACTAGGGCTTAGCCAGAGCCCAGTTAGCTTAGAGTTTGGTCGCTGTAAGGAAAAGGTCACAGTAAATATACTCTGCAAAGAACATAAAATCAGTGACATTTGGACCATCAGGCCTTGAGGAAGGATCTGTATTTCCCGCTCACGGCGCGCTGGCCGGTGCTGGGCTGACGCTGAGCAGATGGCTGCAGAGCAGCTTTTGCTGGCGCTGAGCCATCCTATTGGTTTTTCTTGCTCGTGAAGGTTGGGTTAGTTATTTATTTAATACATGGCCTTAGACACCTGTGATCAGGGCATGATGGAAACGCAAACACATGAATAAGATGATGTTGCAGTTGTGAAGGGCTATTCATGATCAAACTTTGATTTTCTGGTGCCAATTTTCCATTTACCACCTCTCGCCTAATAAAACCTTCCCTATTGTCTCTCCAGCTTACAACTGCTAATGAAATGCTTGAGTGTTTCTATGGGAGCTGATATTAATGTGGTTTTCCTGGAAGTTTTTCTTTCTTTACAAATAGCGCTGAGGATGTCAGCAGAGCTCCTGCAACCACTTTTGTTAAGCACAAAGGTTAGGATCTCAAACTAATCATCTTGAAGACAAGGGAGTCTTTAATTAAAAATCTGTAACAATGAAAAGGATTAAATACAGATGCAGCATTATTAGATGCTAATTTTCATACAATTGTTCAAAAGATGCTTTTTTAGGAACTAATAAGATGCCCATTTTTCTTTTCTAAAACAGTTCCTCTAAAAATGGCAACTTCTTTTTCTTAAGCTCTTTCCTTTCACTAAGCTTCTCACAGATGCTCTTGTTTTGACATTACTTTTGAGAAAAAAGCAAAACAAGAATCGAATATACATGAACTAAAGTAAAAATAAAACTCAGTCGACTCCAAACTAAGAGCCATACAAATTATGCTGCACAGAATCAATAACCATTCTGCTTTTTGCATGCATATTTAAACAGACTTAATCCCATACATGAAGGCGGCAGGTTTGACAATTACAAGATAATTGTCAGCCAGACTTCAGATCAGCCAGATGTCCAGAAATATACTGTTAATCTCCACTGTAGTTTTACCTCCAAAATTACGCTGTATTCTATCTACTGCCCCTCATGCCTCATTTTTAAACCCTTCCATTATTCAGTCCATAGCTTTTTATTATCCTCCCCTTAACTCACTGTGATCAGTTAAGTTCCAGTAGATGAACACATTCTCCATATGAATAGGAAATCCAACATAGCCACATTACTGCCTAGTATTTACATGTAAAGTGGTAAATCTTATAAGAAGAAAATTAAAATGACATCAATTTATACTTTGCATTAAGTGGATCAGACATCTCTCCTCTCCCTTCCCTCACTCCTTCCCACCCCCCAAAGCTTAAATGACGACAGCAGCATTTAATCTTTTTTGCTGAAGGATGTTAACAGCACTAGGCTATATGTGTACCGCTCCTCTAAGTTTCTCAGTTATTAACTACTTTTTCTGCTTGGTTGCTTTCAGGCTTAGAGTCAAGTTAAAAATAAATGACTACAATGCAATTATTAATACTCAGTTCTGAACCAACTTTAAGCATTTAAGAGGTCGTGAGAGAGCGCAGTATATGTTTGAACAGAAGTTCTGACAAAGTTTATTTCCTTTATTTCAACTTAGAGGTGAAAGACAACAAAAATGTAACATTTTTAACAACCGACTGGCATCACATAGCAGGGCAATGAAAACTCAGGGTTATGCTAAGTAATTGACCTCCTTCTAAAAATAATTTGATCAAAACTCAACACGAAGCCTCTCTTTTCACCCCATACAAACTCACAGCTAAACCTTGTATGTTTTGCTCAAATGCTTTTCTCCTACGAAACCAGAGATGGGTATATTCAAGTGGCTTAAGCTCCTGTCTCGGTTCTGGACCCTGGTGGGTGTTTCCCATCCTCCATTCCCAGGCCACCTCCCAGGGGGATTGCGTTTTTTTCCACAAGCACCTCCAAGCAGCACGGGCAAAGTGGGAGAAAACGTTCCCTGCTGAAAATTGCCCAACCTGCTGACATCGCCGCGGGCAGTCCATCAATCTGCTTTCTCCCCTCTCTGCCTCTTCCCTCTCCTCTCCCTCCTGCCTCCTGGGAAGAAGAAAGCAAGGCAAAACCTGCACATTTTCTAATGCACAAGCCTAGTTTCTTGGCAGTCTGTGTCTCGTTTGACAACGAGGAGGCAGGCAGAAATGGGGCAGCTGGAGAGAGGTCGCAACTGTACCAGGCAAACACCTGCAAAGGAGTGTACCCACTGCTCCAGCACATCTCGTCCTCTCCAACGCCGATGGCCACCTGGACAGCAAAACAAAGCACAGAGCTGCCCAGGGTAGCAGAGATGGGACCCAGGTGAGGCCCAAAATGACCAGGGCCACCAAGCCGGACCCTGTGGAGCTGCAGTTTGGGCTGCTCCTGCTGGAAGGAGCTGCCTTCTTCAGGTCATGCATGGTCCTCAGGCCAAACAGACCCGACTGAGGCCTCACAACCTGGAAACTTAAATCAGGCTTTTGCGGGTCAAGCGAGCACACGATGGACTCCACAGGCGTGGAGCTACACTAGGTGACAGAAGGTAAGAAACTGAGGTCACAGCCTTGCCCAGGTCCCAGAGGGCACTGTGTAACATGGCAAGGCTTCAGTGACACCACCCAGCATTGCTCGTGCAGCTCCCACACCACCAACTGCATGGGCAGATGAGGCCAAAGAAGCCAAGGAAAAGCAGCATGTCAAAGAGTAAAGCCAGAGGAAGGGTAACCTGCCGGCCACAGAGAATTACTCCTCCCACCCTCCTTCCCCAAAACCAAACCAAACCAAGCCAAAATCAGAGCAGCAAGAGCTGAGCCAATGGCCAAAGCCGTGTAGGTGTGCCTGGGGATTTCTGCTGAAAGCCAAGATGTAAACTCTGCCCCCCCACCCCAGAGGCCCCAGCTACCCAGGCATGCTGCTTTCCCTCAGGTGGAGGTGGCAGAAACCGAATGCAGAGCTCAGCCTCCCACCACACAGAGCACAAGGACCTGGCACGGCGGGGACATGGCACCCAGCCCAGGCAGAAACGATGGAGAGGAGCCCTGGTCCCGTTGGGCTGAGCAGGAAGGGCAGAATAAAGGTCCCTATACCAGGTTTTAACAGCAAGGAGACAATGTGTAGGAAGAGGAGTCTTAAGGCTGTTCTTCCATCAGCCAGGGAACAAGAGACAACAGCCTCTATCCTCTCACTTTTGGGGGAAAGGGGGAGATGGGAGCAAGCAAAGAATGATGAAGGCACAGCATGCGTGTGGTGTAGATCACAATGATGTCTCTGATACCACGCAATTCTCCACCTCACACCAACCACTGGTACCTGCTGGCTCCCTGGAAGAGAAAGAAATATGATTTGTACTCTGCTGAATAAATTCCTTGTTTTCTTTTCCAGCTATCTCAAGTGACAGTCATTCTTCTTATCGCAGCAAAGCACATTAGCAGAATGAACATTACCCAAGACAACTGTGTTAATTTTTTTTTGGAGGAGGAGCTTGCGTCAGGGTAGCTAGCATGAGGCACGCTGTCAAGAAGGTCTTAAATAGCTCCAGGGATGACCAAGAGGAACCTCATGACTAAGGGAGTGCCCTCAAGAAGGCTTTGGGTTATTCTGTGAAACATAGCCCATGGCAGGAGGAAAGCAAAGGGCATATGGCTTTAAATGAAGAAGGCAGGCCAGTATACATTGCAGTGACACATACATGGGCAGTAAGCTGTGCTGCTAATCGATCACTATCCTTCACCCTCTTAGAGACGCCGCTTTATACCAAATGCCATCTATAAGCCCTTTACATTGTGGCCAGGCACATGAAGAACGATGGAAATGGCAATAATCCATATCTCACAACACACTGGTATCACTCCAATGTGAGATTCGGGCTGAGTCAGTCACTTCAAGCTCTGATTTTCCAGTAAGCACCATAGCCATAGTTCCCATGGCTGTGAGTCACGAACAAACCTTCAATTTGAATGCTTAATGCAGCACAGACCTGACAAAATAGAGACTGGTGAAATTCAGTTCTTACAGGATCAAAATACATCTTTTCAGACAATATGTAGTAAGCATATTCATGGCCAGACTGGTATTCGCACCAGAAACATGCCATGAAATATGGTGTTCCTGGATGGATTTTTGTAGCTATGATCATATTTTGGTTTTCTTCTTCAGAGAAATGGAGTAATTAAAGCCTTCTCCACCGCTCCTCTGTCATGCCTGAGCTGAATTTTCTGAAACACCTATGCAGCAGATCTTCAGCTCAGGTACCTTAAGAAAGATGTCCTTTTCATACTCCTCCTCCTTGCAAAGGGAAGCCCACCCCACTGCTCCAGCAGGTCACCAGAGGCTGACCACAGCCACCACTGGCCATGCAGCATTGTCATCCTAAATTTGCTTCCTGACACATGATTAGTAACTCAAATGTTTTGTTTGTTTGTTTGTTTTGGGTTTGTTTGTTTGTTTGTTTTCTGGCGGCCTTTCTCTCTCTGTGTTCTCTTATACTCTGCTTCCTCCCACTGGCATCCAAGCGTCCTGAATATATTGCTGGAAAAGGATCCACCGTCATGATGACAGCAAAGTAAATTCTGTCTTCTGGCTTGCCATCCCTTCTCCATTTGTGGACTCGGTTTTCTGCAGCAACCATATGGTCAGCCTCACCAAGACTATGGGCTGCTGGCAGGTGGGGGCACTACTGCATGAGCATCACCATGCTGGCAGCAAGTTCTGCTTGGAAATAACTTTGCCAACAAGGAACAGAGGAAACAGAGACTGACAAGACAAAAAATGAAGAGCAATAAAGTAAGAGGATAAATGAAGAGACGGAAGGAAACAAAACAGCAAACAGCACTGTAATGTTTCTGTTGATATTTTACAGCCCATCTGTGAAGCCCTACATGCTTTACTAGTGCATTTCTTTTGTAAGAAGAGATGTGAAGAAAATCAAACACTGGTATGCAAACGCTTATTCCTGTAACTACAACTGGTTAATATCCTTGTTACGCCTTTAGCCTGCCCCTGTTCTGCTGTGAACCAATCCTCTGCTCCAAAACAATACAGTCAGCTGTTTAACAAAGAAAATTCAAGTAGGTGAGACCACAAATACATAAGACAGCCCTCGGCCAAAAAAATACACAAACCCTATTGCTCTCTAAAGACAGCACCAGTGACCTCGTTTATGGCCTTAAATGCCTAGAAGATTACAGATAGAGGTGATAATCCACCTTTAAGATGGCTAAGTGACCACTTTGTCCTCAAACATTTGCATATGATGCAGGACATCATCCTGTGGTGGTTTGATGTCTTCTAAGCAAAGGCCAAATCCTCTCTTGTGTTCCAAACACCAATAGAAAATATGACCATTTGGCTCTTAAATTTAGGTCCAAATTTCTAGCCGTCACTGATAGATGCACAGCAGCCCGCAAGCTAGTCTTGCTGAAGAAGACTTTCCCACGGCAGCCTCAACACCAGCACCGGCAGCTCCTCCTCCAGAAGCTGCTCCAGCCACGGGGCACAGAAAACAGCCGAGGAGCCTGCCCAAGCCCTGGCAAGCCTGTGCCCAACCCACGGGTCGGGCGCGCTCCGTGGCACGGATGGTGTCCCCCTCCGTTCGGGCTGGCTGGGAGGTGGGGCAGGCAGACCTCAGACCTGCTGCTCGCCGGGTCGAGGGGCCTGTCTCTGCCCATCCATTTGGCTCTCAGACCCTGCTGTTGCAGGAGGCTGCACAGAGCCACGAGGAAATCAAAGTAACAGCATTTCGTTTGGGCATGTTCAAAGCGCTGTGCAAATAGAGGGATTAATTAATCCCTACAACAGCAGTGCAAGGTAAGCACTGCTCTCTAAATGGAGAAAAATACGACAGAGCCAGTGTGGAAAAGCCAAGAGTAAACCGCAGGTCTGTGCGCCTTGTCAGACTTGATTTCAGTCCCTCGGGCCACATAGGAAAAAATTTGCCTTTAAAGGGGGAGTGATTTATGATGATCTGGATCTCAGCCTTGACCTATTTTAGCAATTGTAACTGGATAAGAAAAAAAATCTTTCCCAAATGTTAAATGAAGCTTTTAAGTCAAAATCTTCTACTCCAGTGCAGGGGCATTCTCTGTACGAAAAGAAGCAACTGCAAACCCTTCCTGGCTATGTGGTGGCGGGTTCCTTAGCTCATTTTCCCCAGGGTGATGCTAAAAGCAAGCAGTGCTGGGACGTTCTTACAAATGGGCTGTGCCACTGCCTCTCAAGTCATACACCATGCGCGACAGCAAGCAGAGAGCTGTCCTTAGACCCGATTGCTAAATTGCAGTAAATATAGCTAAAACACACGAAATCGGAACTTTCACAGACATGACTGATGTGACTACTCCAAGGGTGCTACACGATACTGAAGTTCCATGAAACAACCCCTCTGCTAAGGTGTGGGCTACACTGCAGAAGAATTTGGAGCCATCGCACTAACCCAGCATTTCAGCACACCAAGTTTATTTCCCATCCACACAAAAGCCAGCTGACAGGAAGGAGAGCAGAAACTGCTCTTCACCATATGGAGGAGAAGGTAGTTGATATGAAGGGGACACCATTCTCCATGGCAGGAGGTAGACCAAGACTCCTCCGTGTTCACTGAAAACCCAAGATCTACGCATTTGCTCTTTCCCCACAAAAGGATTGAGCAGACTTTCACATGATGATCACTTACTCACTGGTGAGTACAAATTATTGCTATGTACAAACTACTGCTATGTATGTTAAGATTAAGACATCCTGAACACAAAAGATTGCAGAGTGCAGTTTTATTCCTTGGGAAATCTTGCAGCAGTTCACAGGCTCATACTGTCCTTCCTGATGCCTCTGCCATCAACCAAGAGCTTCATCTCGATTCCTCATTCAAAACATCTGAGCATTTAAACATCTAATCAAGTCTAGCTGTCTTTCACAGTGGGAAAACACATCTGGTAAACATTTTACCAAACAAGCTATAATGGACTTGGGTATAATTCAGACTACTAAACATCCTTGTAAAATGCAGGTTTTAATCTTTAGGGGCTTTTTCTTCCTATGACACGGGATGGCACAGTGACACTATGAACAAGGATGACTGTAACAGTCTATCTAGAAAAGGTGCTGCAGATATTATCACCGAAGTCCCTGTGTAGAATACTTCCAAAATAACGGATTATATTCACAGTCTTACCAAGGAGAAGACAAAGCGGGAAGGGAAGTACTAATTTGGGCACCTTCCTATGGTGTGATTTCTGTTAAAACTTTCCAAAGCAAACCACAGAATATGAGGACAAGAAGCTCCAGATATCCTGATGTTCCTTTCTTTTTCTGCCCTGACACCTTTTTCTGGAGCTCTCGGTCCTTTTGGTCACAGCCTGGCTCCATCAGCCAGAGCAAAAGCAGCAATGCGCAGCTGCCCTTCAAGAGAAGATGCTTGGTTCAGAGGCACCATATCTCCTACTGTGCTGGAGCGTTTTTGTTCTCCCCAAGACACCCTCTGTGATCCCATCTGTCCTGCGTGGCTGGGGGGGCTGGGACTCATGGGGCTGGGACTTTGCCTGTTTAGGAGAGGGCAGAAAGCTGTGGCAAGACTTCATCAGTGTCGGTTCACGCAGAGCTCAAGCCCTTATTTCAGTGGTGACTGACCCTGTGGCTAGCGCGGTTGCAGCATGTTGCTTGAGCCCTGTTCCCGATTGCCACCCACACCCTTGTAACCAGCTCTGTTAGGAACAACTGCCTGGTACCGCGGCCACATTCCAAACACCTTGGTGAAAACCATTTCCACCTGGGCGGTAGCTTCCCAACAGGTTTCTTCTGCCATAAGACATCTCAGAGTCTCCTGTGCTGTGAAGTCTGAAGCAGGCTTTAGCATCATCAGCCAGTTACCAAGGAGCACACTCAGAGCGGCCTAAAGTCCACTGCAGTCCCTCTGCTTTGCGTTTCCTATGAGCGGGACCAAGGCTCCATGGTATTTCAGTAGGGCGTACATCAGCATAGGGGCTCCAGTGGAATTCAGGCTGCCACAAAACTGTCCCATCTGATGGACATGGCCAGTCTTTCCTAAAGCCTCTTCTATGCAGAGATCAGCCCTGCAATGCTGACAGACATACACCTTGACACTTGCTTCAAGTTTTTTGGGGGGCAGCCAGCAGGGCTGTTTGAAGAGCCATCCCTGTTCCTGCTCTGCCTTGCCTCCAGGTCATCCAGCAACACTGAGAATGGGAATATGTGGCCATCTACTCTGCCAGAAAAGTCGTGGCAATGAATAAATGGCAACTGAGCCTGAGAAGTAAAGCTGGGTGATCTTAGACAAAATCCAGTATGGAGGGGGCTTTGGAACAAGTAAACAAGCAAACAAACAAAAAAACAACAAACAACAACAAAAAACCCAAAGAAGAGAATAAAAAGAAGATACTCATAGCCATTGGCTCATTTGATTGCCAGAGAAACACGGGACAAGCTGCTGATAATGCCATGCCATTGACATGTAAGAACTTGCAAGACAGCAGAGAGTGCAAAACCAGGAGGACACAGTAGAAGAACCCCTTCTTGAATACAGTGCTTCTTGCTGCACAGCTAGGAAGCTGTGGGGATTACGCTTCCCACTATTAGCTGGCTGGTTTTTTATCATGGGACTGGAGACTGGCGAGGAAAAGAAACATGGATTTTTGAGCACTCTGCCTAAAATTGGATCGAGAGTGCAGTCTGCAGTATGCCGAGCACATCACTTTACACCCCCACTGAGGTCTCACTACTCTTACCCAGCGAGAAGGCAGAAAGAGGTATAAACCAAACCATTACAAACAAGCTGCCCTTCCTACGAACAACACTTAATCCATCTGTTCCTGCTAGTGGTCTTCACAGTAAAACCACGTTATTTGTTAGGGACACAGCACCCGGGTTCAGGGGGAGGTTCTCTAACATCTTGTCGGCAGCCACGGGCAAACCTCAAGCCCCTGTGCTGGAACTGCAGTGAGCTCCTCTACTGCTGCACCTGCCGCACACATATGTGCATCTGCTGCCCGTTTTGCTTGTTTTATCCTCATTTCTGTCTCTACTCAGCACTTACGAAGGGGGGGAAAGGAAAAGAAAAGAAAGGACTCAATCATTTCTAGGAAAAGCAAAAATCTCTTTCTAGCAGCGAATGACAGCGTGATTTCCTTTTCCTTGGCCATTTTCTCAGAGCTAGCCAACAAATCTAGCTCATTTGGGGAATTAACTGTTAGAGCAAGAAAATATCGAAGAGAACGAGAAAAGCCTTTGCTTCTTCTGCAGCATTGCTATCATCAAGCTTATGCTCTGTAAGCATCAAAGCAGTTCTTAGGGAAGTTCCACTGGCAACATTTTAAACCAAGATGCACCATGTATCTCAAGCCGATCATTTAATTTCTAATGGGATATATATATTAACACCATTTATTGAAGGGTCTGGCCTGCTCAAATCCCATCTTTGCCGGAGTGTACCTACCCAGGGGGCAAGACCACACCAAAATACAATGCCAGGAGCCAAGGTGATTTCTTTTTCCAGCAAAGCTACTGAAGCTTCAAAACCTAATGTCCGAGCTACCCTCTCGGCAAGATTTTAAGCAAATTCACTGCATTACCTGGTGCTGCCACCAGATGTCAGAGAGCAATAGAGAAAAATCAGTTGTGACTGTCCTAAATCACAAAGCTGGTATTATAAAGGGGAAGTAGCAGTCAGGTCAACCATGCCATCTCTGTGACAGTGAAGTCCTCAGGATTCCACCCCTATTTACTGCAACACGTCTTATCACACAGCAATATCTTATATGCAGTACATCTTCTTTCACATAAACACCTCCAGGTTTTGAGAGTGCCGTCAGGGGAAGGAAGAAAAAAAAGAAAAAGCAAGCTTGGTTTTCTGAAGCTGGAAATTCAAAAGAAAAACCCTAAGGTAATGCAAAAGCATTATGTAGGTCTTAAAGGCACATAGCTCAGAAATGCCTGACTGCTAACATTGAGATCAGCCCTGCTTTGTGCATATGTAACAATATTATTACATATACTACTACCTTCTCTCCTTTAATTATCATGCTGTTGGCAGCAAATTTTACACACTTTATTCAGATCTCCACCCTCTCCAAATCCCCTGTCAGTGATGAGTAAAATGCAGGAGGATGCATTAGCGGCTCTACAGCAGCCACATTCTTCTTGCCAAACTGAAAGAGTCCCTTTAAATCACTCTGTAGCAGAGTCTGAGAGGAAGAATTGGAATATACGATGGGGAAGGAGACCATACAAGGCGATTTCAGCATGAGTTTGAAATGGTGCATTGTACACAGGTGGTAAAGCCACAGTGGGGTTTGGATGGCAAGACAGAAATGTTAAAAAAAGCCACCTTCACACTCCACTGCCCTGCATCCTCCATATGTCACCTTCCTGGAAACACATCAGGCAGCTTTTCAAATCCTACTACAACTACTTTTTGTACACTTTCAATATGAAGGATAGAAGGCTTAGCGGATGCCGAAGTCTCTTAGATGCTGTAGAATACTTACACTTTCTTGTGAAGAGAGTAAGAATGTTAAAAATTGGTATCTTGGGTCCTTTCCAAGGTAAGATGGAAGTGCTACAAGTCCCACAGGAAAGGTAAAATTCCCACTTCTCTCGCAGTGCAAATCTTGTTCAGGAGCATTCCAAGAATGTGATTAAAGTTATGGCTGTTTAAAATGCACCTTTGACTGTCTTCAAGCAGATAAATTCAGAGGTCCAGAGGAGAAAAATATTTCTATGGCAGGTTGAGTGACTGAAAAACATGTCTAACACTTGAAGACATTCAAGGACTGAAATAAGGCTGAGAGCACACATCTGGCAAGGAGAGAGAAGCCTAGCAAAGCAGCCAATAGTGTATGGCAAATTAATTATTTTTCTAGAAATTCTATCTGTATGATTTTATACATTGCATTAGATGAATATACATATGCAGAGATGAAAAATCTAAGGAGCCACATTTGGAGGCAGTAATTTTCCAGCCCTTAGGATGGAAAAACTGGGCAACTCCTCACAAAGCCTGTCCCAGGACCTGAGCGATACGCGGGAGGCCCAGCAGCTGGGAATACAGCTGATGCCCTGGAAACCTGCGAGCAGATGGGAACCGGAACGATGGATGTCAGCAGGCGAACGGCACGGGTAGCACTTTGTTCCGGATGCTTCGTGCTGAACGTAGGAGATTATCGGTTGTGTGAGCAGGAGATACATGGGCAACAGCTCCAGCTACAGTGGATGCTCTGCTTCCCATCCTAATCCCTCTCCCAGGCGATGAGGGCAGCAGATGCAATGCTTTCCTTTGCTATCTGGAACACAGCATGGTACGGAGTACAAGGTAAACAGAGTGTCAACAAAGTGGTTTGTGCCAGCCTCAGCATACAACACTCAGTACATGAGGCACATGGTACAGTCTAATGAAAATTGCTTTGGAGGGTTTGAGTACTAAATGTGTCAGTGAGGAGATGGCCCCATCCTTCTGTTAAGCCACATCACTAGGGAATTCCCATGACACTGAAGAGCAGTTCTGCTGGTTGTGGTGTATCTGCCTGTTGTATGCTATAAATACAGCCACTAAGGCTGTACATTAGTTCCACAGTACATCAGACAGCAGACACTTCTAGTATCATACATTGCAAGCAGTACTCCCTCCTAAAAATTCCTGATCTGGTCCTTAGGGTCACGGCAACCTGGGTGTGAAGCAGGTGTTTAGGATTACAGTGCTGTTATCTGATGCCAAATGCTTTTTAGAGCTATCTTTTGTACCAAACAAATTTATTCTGTAAACAGCATTTGGAAAAATCTCCCAAAATGTACTTGCATCCTTCTTTATTTATGAAACGGTGAGTAATTTATGCAAGAGGGCAGACAAAGGGAAGAGATGGGGACAAACAAGGTGGTCAGGATTATAACACATGTACAGATTTGGAAAAAAAATCATTTGACTTTGAAAGATAAGACTGCAAAGTTATCTGACAGTGTCGGCTTTAAAGCTTCATGATGTCATTTCATGCTTCCAAACGCGTATCAGCAACCACAGGGGAGATTAATGGTTCAAAGCCAGACCACAGAGATCCAGGCACAGACCCACTGAGCTCGCTGTGTGCTTTTTCACACAAATGGCCTTACCCTTGCGTAAGAGAGCTGGAGGCTGTATGAAGCGTGCAGGCATTAGATGAGACTCCATGCAGACCGGTAGCCTGAATTAAAGGCAAAGCTGTGAGAGCTGCAAAAAAGGGCTGTCAGGGTACAAGCCAAATGCTGCGATGCAAACCTGAACACTTTACTGAAAAAAAACCAACCCACACCCTGAAAATAAAGCTGCCAAAGGTTGTTAGTACCCATTATACTTCCAGACACTGTTTGTCCAGCTCTCTAACCAAATGCAGGGCAGGCTGATCACAGTCTGCAACTGCAGACACCAAAAGAAGTTCATGTTTCAAGCTCCTACTGTCAGCAGTTGATAGAATCAGGTCAAAATCAGTCTTGCTTAGTCTGATATGATGCAGACTTCTGGATCCTACCCTGCTCACCAAGAAGATGTGAGACCTCATTCTTCTTTCCCAGAGTCATTTTGTTAAAAACTGCCAGAGAAGTGCTAGTGCTGTAGGATGACATGCCTGCAACAACAACAACAAAAAACCCCCAAACCAAAAAACCTGAAGAATGGTGAACATTTTCAGAGAGGGGAGGGGAGGTTAGGCCAGTTCTTGGCCTCTGCATTGCAAATAAAAAAACCCACCTCCTCACTTTCACTAAGAAGACAAACACAACAGCTGGAGCCATGAAACAAGATGGCGAGACTGAGAGAGCATGATTTAAGACATCTTGTTCAACACTATATTCAAAGTTTTCCCTTCCAGTTTCAAAGAGGAGCTGTTCTATTCTTAAAACAAGCAAAGTGTGAGTGAATATATATAGAAATCAGTATTCACATCTTTGACATGTAGATGAAAGTATCAGCAGTTGTATGGTAAATTAAAGAAATACTTTAAAAAATACAGAAACACTAAAATGAATCTCATAGAGGATACATTCATTCATCTGGGTAAAGAAATCTTCATAAGCACGCTGCAGTTTTAAAATTAAACCTATCCTTTCCCAATTGATGGAGTTTCCCATGCCTTGCTTTTGCTTTTGAAGACTGAAAGCTTTTCATGCAAGAATAAAGTGGAAGACAGATTTAATAAGAACTTTCAGTGGAGCCACCAACTTGCACAATCTTGAGTTCTACCCTGAAGCACATTTCCTACTACCACAGGAAAAAAAAAAAAATAATGGAAATGGATAACTTGCCAGATGAAGCAGGTACCAAACCATTTAAGTTAACTGACCTATTAAAAGTCAGAACAAATCCTGATGTACTGGCCTGTCACGGCGTTAATAAAAAGAAAAACAGAGTGAACAGGATGCAGTATCCTCCTCCCCCAGCTTTAGCTCCTGCAAAAGCAACACTTGGCAGCGTACACTGTCTCAACCTCTTCTCCACGAGATAGGCGCAGGTAACTGCTGCGAGTCAGAGAATGGGGGGTACATAATTTTGCCCATCCATCAGTCGTGAAAGCAATCTTAGCTAAAAATGGGCCAGAACCTTGCCACGTTTAGTAAAGAAAATGCCTTCAGTGAAAAGGGAGCTTCCAGCCTAGTAAGAGTTCCTGTATTCCCGCATGGCTGAAGCAGAGTGGACTAACAAACATGGTAAGGACACGGGTTAAAGGGATGCACTGAGACTGTCTCTGGAAAGGGATCCGCACATATTCCAATCAGTGAGGTCTCTTAATTAGATGAAAGCTTACTATAAATTGAAGGGGTTGCACAGACATGTCAATAAGGCCTCTTAATGCTTCAACACATTTACTTGGGGAAAGCAAAGACCAATCTACTGTTCAATTACAAAAATAAAACCACAAATCAGTCTGAAACCCAGGTTAAGGAAGCCAGTTGGTTTTGGCAGTGGGAAAATACTTACAGCCATTAAAGCAAAACCCCCATAACTCTGCATATTTACCGCTTCAGATAGCCTGAATCCCTGCGAGAGAAGCAAGTGGCTGCTGATTGCCACCAGCTAATTATAGCACCGGGGCTGCCGCCGCCGGGGCGATGTGAAGGCAGGCAGCACCGCGACACATTCACCAGCAACACTCCAAAAATGACCCACTCCCACCCGCCTCTGTTTCACAGCCCCCATTTAATTGCCGGCGGCCATGCAAGGAGAGGCGCGGGAGGAGCCTCCCGGAGTGGTGCCCATTTCTGCTCCCCCGGCCTCCCGTCCTGGCAGTCACGCTTGGCCAACAGGAGGTAGCACCCGTGACACCTGGTCCTTCTCCATGTGATAAAACTCAAGGCAAGACCCCGTGGAGGAGGAAAGGGGTATTTATTTCAGCTCCCTACAGATCCGGGGGATCTCTCAGAGAAAGCGGAGCCGGGCGGTCAGAGGCAGCAGGGCACCCGCTGCCTGAAGCTGTCCCTGCCTGCAGTTTCCATAGGAAAGGCGCAGGGAGAGCAGCACAGCTACCAGGTTCGCACCTGCTTCCCTGGGGCGCTGGCCATGAAAGAGTAACTGCTGCCCATTTATTCTTCAACCCCCAATGTTTCACAAGAATGAAAAGCAAAATAAAGCAGGGGTTGATTACTCCTAAAATGTTTTCCTTGACCTGGGGACAGCAACGGCTTGCTACAGACCTCCTGCTGGCCTACCCTCGGTCAAAACAACCACAAGGGTTGCTGCACGTGTTTCTATCTCAGAGTTGTTTACAGAGTTTTGTCCTTCCCTCAGGCACTTTCCTTCCCATGATTAGCAGCGATGTGTGAAGATACTTTGGTATCAGTACCCTTTCCCTGGAAGTGTTCCAGTCCACCAGCCCTGAATGACTGCTGTGAAGTGCAACGTTAGCCCCAGCTACTGCATTTCTCATCCTGTACAGGGCCCTCAGGTTTCTTCCGACAGAGTCAGAAGCAGGCGACGAGGCACACATGGTTTGCAGCAACAGGCAGGCAGTTTTGCAGCTTGACTCTGCCAGTGCATCGCTGTAAGCCTCATATATAACAAGACCGTTTTCCCTATACTCCTGAAAATCATGCAATCAAAATGATGCCACACAACCTTAAAGACTGCACAACAAGTCAAGTCTAAGGAGATACTTAACATAAAATCAGTGCTAAGTAGATGGGGAAACAGAGACGGAGAAGGAATGAAAAATAAAGCCAGCAAGATTGTGCACCCAGCCATATCACATCTTAGTTACTTTTCAGTCCACGCCTCTTTTGGAATGAATTCCAGTTGCACCTAAACCAAATCTGATCAAAGTTGCTCTAATTACTTGTATCCTTAAAGTGTCAACTCATCAGTAAGAATGAAACAGAGTCAGCTCATCAAATGCTTCTCATTATTACAATCTTTCACAGCAGGAGCCTGCATCTTCCATCACTGCAGACATCTGCTATTATCATCAGAAACCCAAAGTGGCACGAAGACTCTCTTTTTCTGGATTATTTCAGTTTGAGCATTTGTCAGTGCCACACACGCTGTCTCCATTCTCCCCAGCTGTCGCATCTGAGATGCACATAAAGAAGTGCAAAAGGACTATGAAAAGTACCTACTGTAAAACCCATGCATTGGCAAGGGATTTGGGGATATATATAGTACTTGAACCTACATTTGCCTTTAGTCTATGAACTGTATTAACTTTCAAGTCTATGGGGCCATTTAACATGGGGGCTTTCAATGTCAATGCTGCCAAATGTCAGCATCTAGTTGCATGTTCTTGAATATTGGAAGCCAGGACTGTGGCCATACTACTATTTGCTTCCAAAAACCTTATGGGTACGATTGATTTACATTTCCCTGCATGATTTTTATCTGAAATTAAGATTTTCAAGTGAGAAACCTGCACTTACGCCACCATCATTTTGGACAATCATTCACTGCTGCAACTTGAGTACAGTCCAACTGAAGAGAAAGCCAGTATATTAGCATCCCATGAGTCTTCACTTCTCAGGAAAGATCCAGAACCTTGTATATAAAAATATTTCTATAGTTTCTTTCTACCCAAATAACTACATTGCTTTCGATGCTGCATCCACAGATGTTCCTGTAAGCAATCAAGGAAGCATAGTCTTGATGAAATAAGCAATGAACGGGGGACCCATAGAACTGTCAGTAATGGGTCACTGTAAAAGTGAAAAGGGATATCAAGTAGGTTTCTCCTCCTTTTGTTCTTGTGCTTGGTTCTATTCCAGGCTGACATTAGTGAAAGGGATGAGGAAGGAGATGGCATGCTTATTAAAATTTGCAGCGTACAGGTCTGGAGGGAACACAGTTATACCGGAGGACAAGATTATATGAGATTATTTAATCATTTTAAGACATGCTTCGAAATTCAATGTGGCTAGCAGTACAGTTACTGCACATACTCAGAAACAACCAACTGTACAAACAGAGGTTGGGGAAAACTGTTCAGACAACAGCTCTTCAGAGAAAGATTTGGGGTGGAGCAGACCATAAGGTGACCGTGACTCAGTGAAGCCATACTGTTATGAAAACTGAACGTGCTGGGATGTATAAACAGAAGCACATACCACCTACAATACAGGTCACCCTTCTGCTCTGCTTGGCTTCATAATGCCCCAGATGAAGTATTAGCTCCTGCTCCAAGTACTTTAAAAACAAAAATAGGGACTAAAGGGTCAAAGAACAAGACAGACATCTAGAAAACATGACTTGCGAGGAAAAGAAAATTGTGTTTTCATCTAGAGAGGAGAATGTTATGGGCAGGGTGATAATAGACTTCTAAGTACATAGAAACATGTTACAAAAGTCAATAGAACAATCTGTTCTCCATAACCACGGCAGATAAGGAATAATGAGCCTAAATTGGAGCAAGAACGACTCAGATCAAACATTATAAAAACTGCATATAATGATAACAAAGCATGGGAATAGATTTTATGCAGAGTTCTTCAAACACAAGATAGATTATTACCAGTGATGAATAACCGAGGTATTGCTGATCATACCCAGGAGCGGGGAGAAGAACTTGATAACCTCCTGGCATTCTCCTTCCAACCCATTTTTCCCTAGTTTTCCACAAATCTCAGCTTTATAACTGTAAGCACTAAGACCTACAACAATATTTTAACCATAGGAGCTACAACAAACCCCAATGAAGTTTACATGCATCGAGTACCTCATTAATATGGAAAATTAAGTCACAAACAGTCTGTGCTATCTGGTTAATGTGATGGCAGGGAAAAGCCTTTTGCTAAGGACAGGATCCAACTGATGTAAGTTTAGCAGAACAAGAGAAATTTCAGCCACATATCACTCTTGTTCCCCAGCAGAGTCAACGGAGAGAAACGCCCGTGGTCGGTATCTACTTTGGGACGAAGCGGGCTGTGTCAGGAGCGTGCTTTGCACTGGTTGGGCAGACGGCCTTGAGGCTAGCTCAGGGCTTGGCTGGAATCGTGAGATTTGTGGAACAGGTAACACAGATTTTTATGTATGCACCATAACATTTACCTGTGTACCCGCCGCATCTCACCCAGAAGCTCATGATTACAATTACAGCTATTTCCTGATCAATGCAGCTGGCCACAAAGAGAAGATGCTCTACAGCTTCAGCATATAAGGTCTTAGATGGATTTCTGGTTTCTCTTCTTAAAGGATCCTTTACTACATAAGGCATCACATCATCCCAATGTGCTTTGGGGTTCTCACTGATGTTAGTCTGTATGGGACCTCAGCGTACTTTTAGAGTAACACTTCTTTGAAAAATGTATCATTAGCCCTGTCTCTAGAAACCTTTTTTTTTTTTTTTTTTTTTTTCTCCAAAACACAATTTAGGATGCTATCAGAGAAGAACAGTTCATATTTGTCATGGTTTAACCCCAAACGGTAACTGGACCACGCAGCCACTTGCTCACTCCCTGCCTTCCCGGTGGGGTGAGGAGGAGAATCAGAGAGAAAGAGAACTCACAGGTTGAGATAAAAACACTTTACCAGGATAGCAAAGGAAAAGACAAAAACATTAATTCTAATAAGAATGTATAAGGATAATAGAATACATAAAATGAATGATGCATAATTTCTCCCCACCCAACAACCGACACAGCCCGTCCCGAGCAGCAGCCAGGGAGCAGGAATATTCCTCCGCAGCCATCCCAGAACAGCCAGTTCAGAAAGAGCAAGTGAGGGTACAAACAGCTGAATAAATGAACAAACAGGCCCGAACAAAACAAAAAAAAAAAAAAAAGGCAACAAGAAGGCAAGGGGAACAGAAAATGAACTGAACAAGGAACCAAAGTGAGGGGCCAATGGCTGACCCTCCCTCACACCGGCCATGCCGTCTATGGCATGGAACCCTCTGGCCAGTTCAGATCAACTATCCTGGCTGTGCCCCTCCCAGGTGTTTGCACCTGCACATCAGCAAAACCTGGGAAACTGCAAAATGTCCTTGATCGTTCAGCAGCAACCCACACCAGCAGCGCGCCGTCACGGTGGTTCACACACTAAAAACAAAACTAGCTCTGTCCTGGCTGAAACCAGGACAGTATTATATCCTCACTGAAACGTCAGGCCTAGCTTCTTGCAAGTAAGAAAAGCATAACCTTTCAGATTATGTTTCAGGTTTGGGGTCTGCACGTTTTTAACAGCAGAGAAACTGAACACACACTGAAGTTCATCTGTGTGGTTCATTGGATTTTCTCCTGGAGGGGCATGGCCTCTCTGGAAGACATTACAAAGCCAGGGCAGCACCGTCCCACAGCTTGTGGGCCTTTTGCATGGTACGGGAGATCAGCAGTTGCTTTCTTACACCACAGCATTTGTTCCAGGCCCCTAGGGGCCAGGCAGGCGAGGAAGGCACACACAATTCCCCTACTGTGGAGCACAAAGATAATTTCTTCTCATTAGAGAACTCTAAATATTTGGAAGTCAGCATCCATTATTATTCTGGAAACTTCATATAGCAGTAGAAGATGGGCTGATTCTGGCAAAATTCCTTCATAACAAAAGAACATTACCAGGCAAGCAAAGAGACAGTTTCCTGTTTTTCAATGTAATAACACCAACAGACATATTACAGCAGGATTTCTACAGCCAGGCAAGATGGCTCAGCTAGCTCTAAAGGGGAAGAAAGGCAAACCTTTAAGTGTGAACATCCCAAAATGCATTTAGAGATCCCCTCCCCTCCCATAGATAAGCCTGTGGAAAAGATTTCTAATAAAAATGGCACAGAATATCAACTGAAAAATAACCATGACTTCATATTCAGCTGTGTCTTTCAGATGTCAATACAAGATATGTGACTTCTCTTCCTTGAAACAGCTTCAGGAGAAAGGAATAGAGGAAGAAGAAAAAATAGAAAAGAAAAAAATAATTGTACTGAATTGACTTTGGGAACAAATGCTGTGTCAGCTGGAAGAAACCCTTACTGGGGTTGAAACAGCACTTTGCTATATTCAACCATACAGATTTCTCTGACTGGAGATGGCTGCACTCAAGGACGTTGCTGTAATAATTGGGAACATGCTGACATCTGCATCAGAGGCTCAGTCTAGTCAGACTTCCAAGTATTAGAAGGAGGCGGTGAGATCAACCTTAAGGGTCTTGAAAACTTGCAGTCAGGAGAGCATTTTGGGGAGGGTTGCCTATTTAATTCCAAGATGTTCTTCCTAAGCCTGCTGAAAATGTTGCAGAACAGAGAGCTGATCCTTTACTCCTCTCAGAGCAACTCTGTGTAGCTCACTCACAGACTTTGCTTAGCCACAGTCTGCATCCGTTGGCCTATTGCTGGGACTCATAAGCACGGTGATTGCTTATGAGCAATCACCTTTTTATCAATTTTGCACATGCCTAGCTATGGTTGAAAGATTAGCTTTGAAATAGCAAAATTCCTATATGAGAGAAATCCAGAAGCCTAACAAATAACAATTTGAGTCACGCTCTTTTCTTGACATCAATTTGCATGGCATTGGGAGAAGCAGAAAAGGAAGATGTGTAACAGAGACAATGCACAAATTTGTGAGAAACTGGTCATCAACCAAATTAAAATTTCAAACTAAAAGTGTCTGGTTACCAGCAGATAAAATTACTTTACAAGAAGTGACATTTCCAGATACAGACTGTGTTTTGCTTAGTCTCATTACATCCACGGTATTCCTCTTCCCCTCCGTATGCAGTGCCCACACAGATGGGAACTGCTGCTGAAGAAGTTCATTTGCTCTCAGGGTTGAAGGTGATCATGTTCCTCCTAATTATGTGAGAAAATTCTGCTGACGCAGTGATTGTCACAACAAAAACAAATCCATGATGCATGGAAACAACAGTTGAGGGACCTCAACAGAATCCCCTACTCCATTCAGAGGATGCCGTGACCTCTTTTTCTGATAGACAGCTCCAAATGAATTAGGGACCAAATGGGCCCATTTACTACTCCTACCTTGCCTCACTTGCTGTGATGTGGCTTCCTTTAAGTCTGCTTCCCTCTATCCATCGCTGATGAAGGAAAAGAGGTAACAGGACTTTACCTTCCATCAATCTATGACGATGCAAAAGAGTAATGAAAGTTATTGGGTAAGGTTGGTGAGAATATTGTATCATTGTTCTAGCTCTGTATATAGGATCCATATCCCTGCTAGGATAGAAAAAAATAACTAGTTTTCTGACTGCAACAGCATTTACTTTTCACTTCCTAGCCACTTTTATTTTGAAATTAGGAACCACTTTTATTCATTCACGGCCCAGGAAGATAAGGGCTTTCTCTGCCATCACATATGTTTGTTTAGCATGGGTCCAGGATACATTATTTGCTGAATTTGTTTGAACTTTCTTTTGGTTACCAGGCCTTCATCCAAAGTGCTCTTCAAGAAGAAGAAATTTCCCTCTTCCTAATATCAGCAGCAACATAATCAGGATCCTGAAGCGTCCATCATATCAAAAGCTGATGAAACTCAGGAAGAAAACAAGTGCTGCTTCCAATACCTAATGAAAGGACCAGGGAAGTAAAACTGAGAAAAACATTTCCTTTAGGAATATAGCCAAGATTTTTTACTGACCTTGACTCAACATGTGATTGTCTAAATCTAGAATTAGATCTTTGTCTTCCAAGACAGGCAGTCGGGCAGTGGGAGCCTCAGAGGACATTAATAGTACAGTACCAGAAATGGGCATCTTCATTCTTGTCCTGGCACTCCCTGGGATACCAAGGTAGGAACAGCTTTGTCCTGTTCCTAACATGGCTCACACAAATGGTCAGGCACTTGCCCTGGACAGTGTCCAACAACTTCCTCCTGATCTGCATTCTCCTCACTTGAAAGAGTTTGGCACCATGTGAAATTAAGTGCGGAGGGGGTTTCTAGGTAGCCATGCAGATGACTCTGGAGCAGTCAAAACCAGCCACAGACCTTGCCTCAGCAAACTGCATTTGCTCTTTCAACATTACATTTTCTTTGCTGTCTCCATTGGGGACTGGTTTGACCTGATGTATGACCTGCACTCCTCACCAAAATTGCCTTTTCTCTGTCCTGTGTTTTCCTTCCAGGGTGACTCTTTGATCTGGCCTTTACACAGCCTTCAAGGGCAGAGGGCAAAAGGGAGCTGCAGAAAGGACGGAGGAGAGAGAAGTCACACCAGCATGCGGATGGCAGCAGAGCCCGGACCTAACACCACAACAGTCAGACCTTTCTCTCGCCGGTGGGGACGACTTGCAGGTCAGAAGGTGAAAGTTGGTGCCATTGAACTTCACATTAATCACAGGCTGCCAGGAGACGAGCAGCAGTTGCCTGGCCCCTGTCAGTGCGGTGCACAAGGGTATCGCTCAAGGGCGGCTGGTCTCTCCCGCGACAGCGGTGTGCTGCATCAGCAGTCCCAAAAATGGGACCATCGCATCACGCACTTGGAAACTGCTGCAGTTAAAGCAAGGAAGGATGACAGCATGTAAAACCAGCACGCATCACTTCCCAGAAAACCCTAGAAAAAAACTAGAACACTTTTAACTCAAGAATTCGTGAGGAAAATTACCTCACAGTGTTAAAACATCTTTCCTTCTCCCTGAAGGCTGCCACTGTCTCAAGCAGCAGAGCAAGCAAGGACACCGTGCTGTGTCTACACATTATCTCACTACTGAGGATGCATCACTGCATCATTTTAGGGAAAACGTACTGTATTAACAAGTCAAGTCTCAAACATGCAGTCTTTTAGATTAAAAGCAAACCCAGCTCTTTGAATTTAAAACAACAGCAGTTGGGGAGCTTCCCATTCATGAGTTTCCATGGGCATGTGCCATTCCCTAAAAAGCTGAACTAGCTATTGCTTCACAAGCAGCTCTGCACAGGCCATACTCCCACAATATATTCTGCATTTCTCTACCCACACGAATTCCCCCCCGCGCAGCCAGGAAGAGGGCAGGCAGCTTTCTGTTTCCTAATGCTGCATTTCACAGCCAAAAATAAAACAGCCCAAAACAACTCACAAGTTTATAGGTACAGCACGTCCTATCTGTTTCACCCCTAAAGCCAAGCTTCGTGCTGCAGAAACAGCTACACCTTGAAAGAGAAAGGTTCACCAAGGTAAAGTAGTGTGAGAAAACATTGCAGAGGGCAGAGGCTCTCGTAAGGAAAGCATTCTGGCATGTCTCTTCCTCAGTGGCTCGGCCCCCTGAGCAGAATACAAATGAAAAGCATCAGTGACAAGCCAGTATAACATCTCAGTCCCCTTTGCGAGTCATCCGTTCGGCTCACGGCACAGAGACAGTGCAGGCATTGTCAGAAATACACTGGTCGCAAACAGAATAAGAGGGAGGCCCACAGACAAACATCACCCTATTGAGACTGAACACAGCCTTAAAAATACACTAACAGATACAGCTATTAACATGCCTGCACAAAATGGAATATGGGCAGAGCACTCGAAAGTGCTTGTTCATTCCTTGTCCTCCATTTCAAGCTATAACGTCACCCTGTAATTAACTGAAATAACCTCTATTCTGTTCAACTTCTCTGCTGATGAGGAACTCACAAGAAGCATGCATCGTCGGGAAAGGTTTAAAAATACACTAAAATTTTACAGCAGCAGCAAGAGAAATAAAGCACATACTTTTCTGTGTGCCTTTTTTTAATCTTGTGAGTGCTGATTACCAAGGATGTCACAAGTTTGGCTGTGCAAGCTAGACTGTAAAAATTAAGTGGGAATAGACTTTTCCTAAGTGGGAAGAGACTTTTCCAAAACTTCACTTCTAAGACAAAAGGGCTGTGCCATTGCTGGGAAAGATTTGGGCATTTCATTCTTAGACAAAGGTACATTGACAACTTGAGAAATGCTTAGCTCTGAACAGATTGAGGACAAAAAGTCTACCATCAAGGCAAAAGAATTAACAGAACTTCCATACTAAATAAAAAGTTGAGAATGTCATATATTGGATCCTCCTTGCAGAAAGGCACAGGTGGCAACTAACTGTGGGCAAATAAGGGAACCTACATTTCAAACAGCGTATTATTCACAAAGTTTTTCCTCACCTCTATTACTCTGTGAACATCTGATTCACTGGGCCTTTTGTGTTTTTTCTTTAATTAAACATGTCAAGCCGTTCACCACATCTGACTAATGAACCCTGCATATTTCATTCTCGTTTTGTGTGCAGATGGGTTGTACACACAAGTGTGAGCATTGTGGCCTATGAAGCATAAAAAACAAATTTAGATTTTAAAAGTAAGAAAAAAACCTTGACTCTAATGCAATTTTAGAACCTTGGGAGAAAACTATAGTCTGAGTGCTGGGGAAACTCTGGTTGTCAGAATGCCAGGAAAATCTCTAAGAGTCAAGTATGAAGTTGCAAAAGATAAATATATTGGGACAACCAAATAATTATACACAGGAATTGTTTTTGTAAAGAAAATGACGGGCTGCAGAGGAACAGTAAACTACTCTCAAGCCCAGTTCCTGTTCTTTAGGCACCACATTTATACAGACTGCAATGAGAAAGGTATGCTTAATTAAGCTTTTTATTTAAAGGAAGCACTGATGAAACAGGAGAAAGAAAATCCTACGTCTCTGGTATGCATTCTCCCTTCTCTTAGCTTTGTTTGGTCAAAAATCAAACGCAGGGAAGACTAATTTATTGGTTGGAACATAAAACCAATTAAATAAATAAACAGCTTGTCACTCTGCCTCCAGAATGAATCTAGTGGAAAATTTTTTTCATAGGAAACCTATTTTGGGAGCATAATAAACCACTGGGAAGGGCAAAGGCTAGAGAAAAGGCTAGAGGCGTTAAAAAAAAAAAACAAACCACCTGGATACACTGCACTATTTCTGACATTATTGAGGATTTTTGCTTGGTTGCTTCATCATTGCAGGTGTCAAGTGGTACTGTAGATTTTCAAAGATCGTACTTTTCACACAGAGCAGCCAAAGCTGGATCATCTGTGGCAGAGAAACTGCTACAGGGGTGAGAAGAATTGCCCTCACCAGCCATGCATCAGAGGCAGAGCGGGGAACACCACCCCACCACCCACATGTCCTACAGTCCAGCACAAGGACTTGGCCCACTGCAGGCTGCTCGTGGCCAGCATCTTGTAGCCAGGGCTTGCTCACCAGCAGCACTGCCAGAAAGGGATGAAGGAGCCTCGCATCCTACTTTAAGCAGCCTGGGTGCCTGGGGAAAGAGAGGAAGGTCTCCCCCTCCTCCCGTGACATGCTGAAAGGGGGGTGGCAAGGGCAGAGAAGTGGCAAGCAGGGGTCAAAATACCTCACAGGTGTCTGAGTGCTGCCCCTGTCATCCAAAAGTGGTGGAGGGAGATGAGGAGCCCTGGGGAAGTAGCCTGCAGGAGCTGTATCCTACAGCCCTACAACAGGAGCCCGCAGTCCCCGGGTGCTAGGACATCTCATCTCACCTCCAGCCAAGCAACTGCACTGCTGTTTCCATCCAGCTATCCACTGTCTATGGTGGTTTTCTTCATTTTTTTTTTTTTTTTCCCTATTTTATTTCACTCCTGATCTTCCAACTACGGAAAGCCAGTGGATTCCTCTGCAAAGATACTGACCAACTGAGTCGTGCTTACGCTTGAAGGATGTGAAACACTCATGAAGGGTCCCCCTCTGTCTCACTTCAAGCTGCACCATTACAAACCATCCCTGTGAAAAGGTGTGAAGCAGCTCTCTTCTGCTGCCAGCCGAGACACCAAAGTGGAGAAAATTACTATACACCGTGTAGAAAATCTTTCCTTTGGCAGCAGTTAAGAAAATGCTATTCATGCTGTATACAGCCTGCATGCTCTTGCATAATAAAGAGAGCAATTGAACAGTCTTTTAAGAAGTTTACTGGGTCACATTTCTCCTGGACTAAGGCCAGCGCTCCTATTATTCCCCAGTGCTGGGCGCACATTACACAAATCCTTTACTGGTCTCAATCCTTATTTCTTACTGGCATTGACAGCGCCTGAAAACAGAAATATGAACCCTTAAATTACTTACAATGATTTAAAACATGTTTCCAAAGGTTATTTAGGGCAAATTAATAACCTCACTATCCTTGCTGCTTAGGTTTTCGAATGGCCACAAGAAGTGGAACCTCTGCATTTCAGCATCAACTGGCACGGGTTTGTCCCCAGTCAAAACAGCACATGCTGTTCCTCAGAAGCTTGGATGAGAATGAGAAGCAAAGTAAAATACAGTGAAGGGTAGGATAATGTGAGAATTTGATTATGCAAGCCATTAAAGTTAATGACACTAGTCATATGAGGACAAATTATGCCAGGGAGTATGGTTTTGCAGAAAAGTGCAGAGAGGATAAATTGTACTTTCCAGCAAGACATTCGTGAAGCTTTCTAAGGCAGTCAATCCTCCCTCCACCACAATCAAGGAACCACATTTTCCAAAAAAGCATGTGATGCAAGATGCTCTGGGCAAGAGCCTGTGCAGCAGCACTGCCGTCCTCTCGACAAATGAGCTCAATGCCTTGAGACAATTATCTACTACATTTAGCGGTTCTCCAGCAAGACACGGAGACATCAGCAGTTCCACAATCGGTGTCCCGGTGTCTAGGTCAACGGGAATTGCTAGGAAGCAATACATCTTTTGCAAAAGGAAGCAATTTCTTACAGAAGAAGATGACAGAAAATCTCCCTAAGCAAACGCTTCCTCCCCCCCCCAAAAAAAAAAGGGAAAAAAAAGAAAAAGAAAAAAGCAGGAGCATGAAGGAAATAGAGAGGGAGATGGAGGCAATGATGAAGGGATACCCAGTTTTTGGAGTCCCCTTTGAAGAACCCTGCTTGCTGCCTGGCTGTGGCGATAACCAGCCCACCCCAGCAGCAGTGCTGCCGCTGTGCCGCTCCTGGCCCAGGAACCAGCACGGGCCCCTGCGGCAGGGCCAGCCCCGTCCAGCAGCAATGCCCTACGTTACCCGACACAGCCTCTTCCCCCGCGTCCAGGGAGGAAAGGGGAGGTATGGGAAGGATGCTGCATAGCCAAACAGACCGGGAAAGAGGTAAAACACCTTGCATTCATAAATTAGCCTCTTCCATATCTGAAAACACAAGAACTACACAAAAGAAACAGAATTAAGAAGAAAAAACCCAACAGAACAAAACAAAGAACAATTTTTTTTTTCCTTCTCCTTAGCTGTACTATTGGGTTTCCCACCTGTTTAACCAATATGTATTCTAGATAAGTTATTTTCTCAGTTTCTCTTTAATTATTCAAAAATTATTTAAAAAATAATTTAATATTTTAGTGCTTCAGGTACTAGTATTTAAGCAAAGCTCATCATGAGCTGCATTTCAATAAGCTTTTCCATCAACTGAGGGTAATAAAGCTATACAGAACGGCCTGTGCACAGGAAGAAGAAAGGAGCTGTGCATATTAGGAATCAGCAGAAGTCATGCATCCGGAGGACAGTAGGAGGGAAAAAACCCCTATAAAACCCAACCTCTGATTCAGCCATGGAAAATCAGCCTTCCCCTGCACAGTATCACGGCTGGCTCACTCTGGACATCTTGGGCCAAGAGACGTTTTTGGTGCAACACAGCTCATTCAGGAATGGTTTGCATGGCCGACTGTCTTGCAGAGTACTTAGGTTAGTGACTTTGGAAGGCAAACTGGCTTTTCCAGCCCATGTCTGAACACACAGGCCCTCAGCTCAGCTGGGCTGGTCAGCTGTCCCTTCATGAGCAGAAGGCATGTGTAGAAGTTCAAAGGAGGTGAATCTACCCCTCTACTCCACTCTGGTGAGGCCCCACCTGGAGTCCTGCATCCCTTCTCTGGGGTCCCCAACATAAGAAGGACATGGACCTGCTGGAGCGAGTCCAGAGGAGGCCACAAAAATTGTCAGAGGGCTGGAGCACCTCTCCTATGAGGACAGGCTGAGAGAGTTGGGGTTGTTCAGCCTGGAGAAGAGAAGGCTGCGGGGAGACCCGATTGCGGCCTTTCAGTGCTTAAAGGGGGCCTATAGGAAAGAGGGGAGGGACTTTTTACAAGGGCATGCAGTGATAGGACAAGGGGTAATTTAGATTAGATAGAAGGAAGAAATTCTTTACTGTGAGGGTGGTGAAGCAGTGGCACAGGCTGCCCCAAGAAGCAGGGGATGGCCCACCACT
>KL287144.1:0-15607 GCA_000699545.1 Podiceps cristatus | reverse complement strand
CAGGTGTTTGCACCTGCACATCAGCAAAGCCTGGGAAACTGCAAGATGTCCTTGATCATTCAGCAGCAACCAGCAACATCAGCATGCTGTTACCACTTTTCACAAACTAAATCCAAAATACAGGAGCTGCTGGAGACAAAACTAGCTCCGTCCTGGCTGAAACCAGGCCACCTTGATTTGCGTTCCCTTTCCCTATGCAGCCAGGATATAAAATACATCTTTAAAATATAGTCACACAGGCATAACCAAAGGTATGGGCTTGATTCAAGGCACAGGTGCCCTCGTAGTGCGCTCTGCCTGCACATTTACGTTGCTAATGGCCAACGGCATTGGCACATTTCTTTTTGGCCTAAGTACTATGAATCTCGATGCCACCAACAGCCACGACATTATGAAGCTGTTCAGGAATGGGGCTGACAGGAGTTTTATGAGGGGTTTTCTACCATGATGGCGTGTTGCAAGGCAGCACAAGGATGTCTTCCCCTGTCCATTCACAGGGGTTCTTCTATCCCAACACAATCCCCTCTGAGACCTACTGATGCAAGAGTAGCCTGCCCCCACCCTATATTGCCCTTTGCCCCCCCCCGCCTCCAAAAAGTGGGGTCCGTGGGGCAGCAGCTCCCCACCCCGAGGGATAGGGAACTGAGGGGGGTGCAGAGACGGGTATGAAACAGTCCCCCAGCAAAGGCTACAAGTGCTACAGCATTTTAGAGCTACCTGGTATCACGCACACACAGAATGGCAGTACTCCCATAGCACCGATACACTGCCCATCATTGCATGTCTACAGGCACACCGTTACTGAGGCAGGCAGCTTTAGGAAAAGTGAAATGTCCCAAAAAGCAAGTGCGTAGGGCAATAAAACAGCATGCCCTGACAGCCTCATCTCCTCTTCCATCTGCCCAATTTATTCTATCTAGCCACTTATTTATTTTACTGGCCATCAAATGACTGGTTGGTCACTTCAAGCATCAGTTTGCCTTTACTCTTCTCTTCCTCATTAACTGTTCTCCTTCCTCCTCCTTTTCTTCCCCCCTCCTCTCTCTCCATTAACTCACCCCTTCTGATCTTACATCTTTGCCTGCACAACCAAATTCTGTCAGTCATTAGTGTTCACGTTTCACATGGCTAGAAAGAGGCAGCTGACAGCACTAACACCCACTCCCACTCCTGGCACGTGAAGCCATCTGAAGGAAGAAAAGCCCAAAGGAAAGAAAGGTCAAACCCCTGCCCCAAAGGCATTACATGATATCATGACCTTAAAGAAACTCCCAAAATGGCATTAGGGGGTGAGGGGCAGGGACCCCCAAATGCAACCAGTCTCCTTACTTCCACCCCACACTGGGGGGTAAGCAAAGAGCTGCTGCCCCACCACAGCCATCCGGCACCCCAAGACCCGCAGCATCACTGCCCGCTGCTGGAGAGTGACACACAAGCACAACATGACGCAAACCTGGGCTTGACTGGGTTTGTTTTCAAAACGAGTTTTGCCTTGCCTGGGCACGGGAGGAGACATTTGGTCACGGCTCGCACCGCAGGCAGGCTTCCTGCAACACCAGCCCTGGGGAATACCTGTCGATGCTCACACAGCAAGTGATGGTTCATCTGTTCCCAGAGAGACCATACTGCCCAGGGGGGTTAGTTGCAAATGAGATGACCAGAAAGCTTCGTAGGGCTTGCAGCCCAGTTTGCACTCCCAACACGTCTGCGTGTGCCAGTGCCTAGTCCGATGCCATTCCCTCCTGCGTCAGCATGCGCTGCACCTAAGTTTATGCTTCCCCACTCCCCTTCGCACTTTTATTTTCCATTTTTTCACCTCTCCTCACTCTTCCCCTCCCTTTTTGTAATGCAATGTAGCCTTCCCCCCCACACACACACATGCTGATGAACATAGCGGGGGAAAAAAAAGACCAATGTATCTCAAGGGCAGAGAGAGGAACAGGAATGCTGTGCAGGGCGCCGGGGAGCGCGGCAGAGGGGCTCAGCCTGAGTGCCCGGCAGGGAGGCAGCTGCCCCCCAGCCGCAGGTGCCGAGGAGGGAAGGGCAGGCAGCCGTACCGTGCACAGTAAATTACCGCAGCCTCATTAGGAAAGCATTACAAATCCAAGATACAGCTGGCACAGGACAGATTTAGCGTGGTTGTGCTATTCAGCATTGGCATAAACCCCCCTTGCTCCACGGACAGACCCTCTGCCATCGCGGCACAGTTGCCCCCTCCCTGGGCTAGCAATGCACAAGAGGCAGATCCTCTGCAACACGTAACTCTCAAAAAATGCTGAACAAGGTTAAAATGACAGGGAAAACAGCCTACAGTGAGCGCTCGCCCCCCCAGGTTGTACCACAGCCTAAAAGCCCCAGCAGCATTTGGACTCCTGATGGGCTGGGTAGAGTTTCAGACAGAGGGAGCCTGCAGAGGGGAAGGCAAGTTCATCTAAAACAAACCAAAACCAGATGTTAAACCTTTAAACTGGGTGGGGAAAAAAATCTATAAAGAGAGAGAGATGATTTTGCCAGGAGTTTTTAAACCAAAGGCAACAGGGAAGTGCAAAAGCACACAGAGTTTAGGATGATGACCCTGCAGACCAGGTCATAAAATCTTTGCAGCCTCAAGCTGGGGACAGGACAGGAGCTGGCAAAATGCGGAGGGGAAAAACCAAAGAGAAGTCTGAATAAATTGTCCCATTTTAAAAGGACATGAGAAAATAGGGAACAAATGTGTATACTTGTACACAATATGGTGGAAGTCTAAAACACATGATGCAGACTAAGGTAGGGGGGACTGAAGTGTTTGGTTTTAAATGAGGATGCTAACACACTAGCAACATCAGAAACCCGGTGAAAAGGAGGCAGCAACGGGGATTCTTTAAAAACAATCTTAATATTACCTAGAAAAGAGAGATGTGATCCTATCAGTGGGGCAATAGCACTGCCTTAGCAATGGGATGACCAAAGGCAGCAGTGGCCATCACAAAAGCTGAAGAAATCCACTGCCCTTCTCCAGAAGAATGATCCTAAAGCATGGGAGCGAGCCTGAAAGGAAATTAAAGGGAACAAGGGGCCCTAAAGGTGATACATTTGAGGGACGTGGGAAGATTGCTTAAACATATCCATCTGGAAGCGCTGGGCAAATAGTAGCTGCCAGAGGAGGCATCAGAAAGACCCAAATCAAGCAGCTGCCATGAAGGAGTAGTCTGACAACTGCTGATGGACCTCTGTGGCTACCCTTACATCAAAAGACAAATACTGCATGTCCATCGCAGGGCTGCATCCCGGGTAAGCCTCACAGCAGCTGTCTGGGAGAGACCACCCGATGGGACAGTGCTGGTTAGCCAAAGAGAAGCATTAAGAACAAGATAAACGTTTTGCTGCTTTATTCTACCGGAACATAAGCTAGAGGCATTGGATGCAGAGAGAATTTTGAACTTCAAGATCACTTCCAGGATGTTCAATATTATTGTTATTGTTGTTATTATTTCAGTTAAATATACATAAGAATACCATTTTATCATTAGGTGTCTCAGGACAAACTGCTGACCATTTCTCTTTTCATTCCTGAAACTGTCAGCCTCGAAGGTGTGACTCAGGTGTGCTATAGAAACACTGGTCAGTATGTCAGGAACTAAACATCTAAAACTTCAGTTGTATGGTATTTGTCAGTAACTATAGCACTATGAAGAGACAGAGTTTCAAAACAAACAACACCAGAGTTTTTCCTTCATCTTTCTGTGTCATCAGAGATCAAGTTATCTAAATTCTTCCCATTTTTCTAGATGAATCATCTTTCATATATTGTTTTCTGGAATACAAAGCATAGTAAAAGATTCTGTCTTTAGAGGCATCCTCACTTCCTCTGCCCAAACTCAGGCCTAATCTGAAATATGCATTAGTAATGTGAAAATCCACAATGGCTTCCTGCAACAGGAACCAAGTGCAAATCTTCACAGTTATCTGCCGTTTTCTTGCCGGTTTCACAGTCAGATAAAAAGTTCATGGTTCATTGTAACAGACCTCACCAGGGAGCCAGAGGAAAGGATAGCAATGGATAGTGTTATGACACCCATGTTCTCCATCCTAAGCAGGTAATGAACTGCCTTTTCCTCTAGCAATGCTTGCCAAGCCCACACTAAAGGAGCCTGACAATTTCTATCTATCTGTAAGGCTGACTTATGAGGTCAGTGTTATACAGATCTTTTTGCCTGTCAACTTGTGATACGCACAGAGATCTTTGAAAAGGAAAATAAAAAAGGTACTCTGGTGGGGGGGTTGGGGAGGAAGGCGGTGGTTAAATCTGGAATCTGTGTAAGCTATACAGCCTTTACCATTATTTTTACCTAACTTCTTGTGTCCATCAAGAATATATTTCATATTTATCAGCCAGCATGTAAGCAACAACCACACTAGTGTAGGGCACAAGAGGGAAGCACCTTCCTCGCCATCCAGCTCCTGGTCTTCCCGCTGGAACAAGGAGGGAAAGGGCAGACTCCTGGCAGGAACGGGGAGACCAGACCTGGACCAAATCCATTTGTGAGTGGCTTGCCCCGCCTTCCTTCTTTACCAGGCCGCTAGCAAATTAATGAGCTATTTCTCAAGAGCAGAGCTTAAGGACGGAAGCGCAAGGGAGAGTTAGCATTAAATACTTCGATCCCTTCAGCAGCTTAGGTACAAAAGCCGGTGTTCCCTCCTTTGCCATTCTCCAGGAGGTATGCCATACACTCCATCACAGACCTAACAGAGAATAAGAAAGCCACAAATAACTCAGCTGCCACTTCCACCAAGGGTAAGTGCATTTGACCAATTCACACAGTCACATATTCTGTGGCTCCTGGAGCAAGTCGGGATAAACTCATCTTTTCTTTCCCAGAAAGACCAATAATGTAATTCTAGCCCCATCTCCACCAAGGAGACCACCAGTCTCAAGCAGGGCATGGGACTGGGACAGCCATTTACATCCACTGCTCTGAAAATACCCTGCAGCAGTCTTAGCTCTCACAGGACAGGCAAACTCATCCAAGTCCTTAACCTGGTCAATTCATAAGGGGACTCACATCATATCAAAGAAAGGCTTTTAGTCCACCATGAGCAGAGTGCCACCGACTTTCTAATGCCAAACGTGTGAAGAAGAGTCTTGCTAGTGCAAGCAGGCAGGTTTAGGAAGAAAGCTGACAGAGAGATCTTTGTGGTGGAATCCTGTAACCACCTGGAAGCAAAATTTCTGAAATATCTCAGCCCTTCCTTGAAAACGTGGCAGAAAGCAATATGGTCACTAGAGTCCTGAAAGCTATTCATTTGTATGAGCTGAAGCAACTGCCTCAAGTAAAATGACCTTCTGTGGAAGAAAATGAGTTCACAAACACAGAACAGCCCAAAGAAGGCTTTAATTGCCTTTGAGATTACTTTAACACCAAATGAGGCAAAAGATGCTTTAAATGGAGGGAAGGTGGTTTCCAAAATAAGAAGTCTCATGTTAATTTGGGAAGAGGGTCCAGATGTACTACTTGTATCTTTTTCTTGAATGACCAGAAAAGCTTCTAAGTGAGCCCACGCAGAATTTGACTTTACCCTAGACTCAAGCAAATGTGTGTAGGTGGGGCAGGAGGAGAGGAGGAGTTTTCACTGTCTTACTCGGTCTCCTCTCCCAGGTCAATTCAGACACAATCCTCATGGGTCTTTTCATAACACATTGCCAACCTTTTCCGCTTATGATAAGAAGGCAGACATCAAGGCAGCAAAAAACTGTTGCCATCTCAGTGATATAGCACTATGAAAGCACAACTTTCATAAATCAAGTTGTGAGACAGAAATGCTTTCAGGCCAGGCTGAGGCAAAGTGTCTTCCCCTTGCTCAGCTGCCCAAGAACAAGGTCTCAGCCTAACAGGATCACCTTAGGTCATCTTCAGCATCATTCTCTGGGCACTTCTAATGTGTTTTATCTAGTACAGGTTGTCATCTGCTGTAGAGAAAAGTCAGAACGTTATATCATCCCATGGTTGACATACGCTCTAGTTACCTCACATGAAGCAAGGAGTGCTTAGCCTCTGTTCTTCTAGGGGGAAGGAAATGATTTAAATTCAGAATTTGGCAAGGGGAGAACTGAATTAGATGTTATCTTCGAAACTGGATCTGCATGGGAAACTCCCAGGACAACAACAACAACAACAACAAAAAAGAAAGAAAAAAGAAAACACAAAGTGAAGATTTTCCCATGTCTGACATGGAATTTTTCAGTAAGAAGTTTCTGTCATTTTTATTCACATGAAAAAGGACATTTTCCTGCCTCCCAGATACATAGTTTCTTAGCGTCAAGAGGAGACAGATACCAATGCATATTGTAAGAGCCCCTCCAAAAGGCCTGATCTACCAAATCACAATCACATGGCCACATCTCTCTCTCACCTCATTTCCCACACCTCTCGAGCAGATGGTCTGCAAGACAGGAACTGGGGAAGCAAAGTCCCTCCCACTGTAAGGGAAGATCAGGTTCATGACCACCCGAGGAACTTGAACATACATGAGTCTACGGGACCTGACAAGATGCATCCCAGAGTCTTGAGGGATTTGGCTGACGTAGTTAACAAGCCACTCTCCGGGATATTTGAAAAGTCATGGCAGACAAGTGAAGTTCCTGGGGGCTGAAAAAAGGGAACATTGCACCCATTTTCAAAAAGGGTAGGAAGGAGGATGCTGGGAACTACCAACCTGTCAGCCTCACCTCTGTGCCTGCGAAGATCATGGAGCAGATCTTTAGTTTTCAACTAAAAGAGGGGAGATACAGACTAGACATGAGGAAGAACTTTTTTACAGTGCGGGTGGTGAAGCCCTGGCACAGGTTGCCCTGAGAGGTGGTAGAAGCCCCATCCCTGGAAACATTCAAGGTCAGGCTGGACGGGCTCTGAGCAACCTGATCTGGGTAATGGTGTCCCTGCTCATTGCAGGGGGGTTAGACTAGATGATGTTTAAATGTCCCTTCCAACCCAAACTATTCTATGATTCTGTGATTCTGTGATCAAGAATCTCTGGGCCTTTGCCTGCTACTGCCTTGACAAACATCCAACATAACACAGTACACAAAGTAAGCTGTAATTTCAGTGGTTATGGCTAAGCTTGAGCCACCTTAGCAGAATCAAAGATCCGCCTCAACACCCTGTGTTTAAGATCACAGCTGTCTTCATCCACGTTTTTCCCCTGCCCCCTTAGAGATGCACCTACTGCTACAGATGAGAAGCAAGCCGGAGTGTGGAGGATGCTGCCAGCCCAGTGTTAAGAAGAGGCAGCCCCAGAACAGGACCTCTGCAAGGCATCCACTTTCTGACACATCCCCCTCTCTTCTTTGGCCTTTTTCTCATCATGGTACCGAAGTATTTTAGTGCAGGAGCAAGGCTAGCAGGGGAAAAACTGGTCCGGAATGTCTATGACTATTTCTGCTTTTCCTCCTTCAGCTTTGCATTAGTTACTACATTTTAAGGCCACCCTGTGGCACAGCGTACATGGAAACGAGATTACATAATGGAACAGGCTGCTCTCTTCTGTGTACTTTCTCACACAGTACTTTTGATTACAGGATAAGCCAAAACAAAAAGGAGAAAAACAGCAAGCACAGTGATTTTATCCAAGAGGGGGTGTAATTTCAGTATTATTGATACATACCAACATGAACCACATATGTTAATCTTCAAGTATGTCACGACTTGGAATAAAGAATACCAAAAATCAGATTTCCACAATTCCAGTGCCAGCTGTGCTCCCTCCTGGGAAACATTCATGTTGATATCCAAAACGCATATGTAGATAACACTGACTCCTACCCCTATGATCCTTCCTGTCCCAGCTAGCATGGGCCATCTGTTACTGCTTAGCAGGCAGCCCCACTAGATACTAGATTGGTACTACTTACGTGAAAAGGATGAAATAAACTGCCAGCAAAAACGGCATTAAGAAGTCTTTCCTAAGCAACTCATAATTTACCATTGCAAAAGTGTAATTTAAACTGCACCAAATAAGGTGATAAAAGATACCAAAGCATGAACTAAGCCACAGGCCAGTCTCTGTTTCTACATGATACCACTTACGGAGAAGGAGAAGTGGGAAAAAACATGCTGTAGCTTACCTGAAAATTCTCTCTTTTTAGGTAACAAGGACCAGGACTGCCAGAGAAGTTAATGACCTTTTGCAAAGTCCCTCATGAACCCTTTCCTCTCTTGTTCACCAGACCAGACAAGAAGAACAAAACAGTGAGTGCTCTAAACTACTCTGCTCTGCTCTCAGCCTGACCAGTTGAGCAACAGACATTACAAGAGACGTTAAGATAAAAACTGCACAGGGACCATCAGAAGAAAACCAGCCTGCCATTCACCCAAACCCACTCAGCTTCAAGGGGCAGGCTAGGATGAATGGTCACATCAGCTGTCCCTGCCTACTCCCACCAAACAACAAAATACACCTTAATCTACAGCTAGTGAAAAACCTTAATTTAACTCCGACACAAAATTAAGGGCAGCCAGCATTAACTTCTTCCAGAAGGGCCTCACTGGGGCTGTGGGAGAACGTAAAGACCTACACTATGGGCTAAGAATAGGCTCTCAGCATGAACAAACTCTCCTCTTCTTGGAGAAACTCTTGAACTAAACGCTTCCTCCAAGCAATAAGCTACCTGAAACCCTTATCCTCACAACCTGTTCTAGCCTTAAATGGCAGCTTGGGAAGCCCACTCTGTCCTTCCCAGCACAACTCAGCCCCAGTAGGTGCTACTGCACTTGTCCTCTGCTAAAGCAGACTCCCAAGAGCTGCCATCTCCACGCAGACTGTACTTTGTGGTTGTCCAATTACAATTTATCAAAGAAAACTGCTAATAAGTCTCTGCAGCTGTCATAGCATCAACTGCATGAGTAAATTAGAGAGAAGTCTTTCTTCAGCTAAGAAGTCAGTCCAGTTCCTAGGAGCACTTGACAATCTCATCAGAAAATCTAGTAAAATCCACAAATCACAAAATTCTGCATATTGATCTTTAACCAGAACTCCATGTTAGGAAAATCCTCTGTATCTTCATGTCCACAGCAGGGTAAAACTAATCTAATTTGATTACTTTTTCTGGAGGTCAACATTTAAACTTGATCCTGCTTGCCACATTTGGTACATGCCATGGAGATAGCAGATCACCGACACTTAGCACGAAGAGGATGAGGACATTCTTAAGAAGGCACACCAAGTTTCCTTCCTTTGGGGTAAACTTGTTAACACACTCACTCCCCAGCCAAATGTTCTTTCCAAACAGAGGTGAATATTCATCTACAGAAATGTAGATGAAGGAAAAGTATCCCCCCCATGCCCTGCATGACGGATTTCCTGCCCCCCCCCCCCCCCCCCCCCAAGGGCTTGCCTGATCCATGAAGTCAGGAAAGTTGCCCAAATCATTCCCAGCTGTGGAAGCCCACTCATCTGGGAGCCTGCTGTCCTATACCAGCAGCTCTGCTCCCTCTCCCAAGATACTGGGCAACCTGAAGTGCTTTTTCCAGTGCACTGTGTATACAACTTCAGACTAAAGAAGCATCATGGTCTACCAATTTCATAGTTCAAATACACCCAGTTGCTCCATCCAATAATCTCTTTCCACAAACAGTATTCATTAGACTTCTCAGAAATATTCCCATACTCTACAAGCTACTTTAACAGCAGGTAAAATGCAGTTTTTCATTTCAGTTTGCTATTCCTGCAACTGAAATAAGATGTCAAAGTGAGTGTTACCATGCAATAATTATTACAGTCAGGGACTTAAAATAACTAATTCACAGCTGTGCCAAATTTCACCAAACTGTTCCTTAAACATATTGCTTGACTTGCTGTTGTGGTTTAACCCCAGTTGACAAACAACACAGCTCACTCCCCTCTCCAAGTGGGATGGGGGAGAGAATCAAAAAAAACCTTGTGTGTTGAGATAAAGACAGTTTAATAGGATAGCAAAGGAAGAGAGAATAATAATAATAGAATATACAAACCAAACGATACACAATGCAATTGCTCACCACCTGCTGACCAATGCCCAGCCCATCCCTGAGCAGCAACCACCATGACCAACTTTAAATACTGAGCATGACACCATATGGTACGGAATATCCCTCTGGTCAGTGTGGATCAGCTGTCCTGGCTGTGCCCCCTCCCAGCTCCTTGTGGCTGTGCCCCCTCCCAGCTTCTTGTGCCCCTCCTTGCTGGCAGAGCAGGGGAGGCTGAAAAGTCCTCGACTCAGTGTAAGCACAACGTAGCAACAACTAAAAACATCGGTGTGTTATCAACACTATTCTCAACCTAAATCCAAAACACAGCACTATACTAGCTACTAGTATACTATCCCAGTCAAAACCAGGACAAAATCCACCCCCTATTCTATACCACCTACATCATGCCCAAGTCCCACACTTTCCCAATACATTCCAATTATTCACAACTATTTTTCCTGTCTTTTGATATATACACAGAGATATTGCCTTTGTCTATGGGCCATTCCTCTAAAATGTCCATAAAATGTCCATAAATGTCCAGTGAGTTCATTTAGTCCATGTCTGTGGACTCCATCTGTCTTAACAGTCCTTCAGGGCAAGAGAGACAGTGTGTGATGTTGAATTGTTGCATACTGAAGCCAGTTCCGGTTCCATCACCGCTGCACTTTGCTTGGTTCCATCAAAATTCATTCTTCATTAATCTGGGTGATTCTTTCTGTAATACCATTGACACATCATGTAACAACTATAGTAGTAATGAAACACAGTGGCAGGGTTGTATAGCAATTAACATCATACAACTGAATACATTGGCTATTCTTACCCAAAATCAAATCCCCTTGAGGTATGCGTCAGACTTCATCCTCTGGCATTACCCACCAGGTCCTTGAGCAAAAGCAATCCCTTGGATGGGTTTGCCTTTGCCTGAGGCAGATATAACCCAGACTGTCTTTCCCAGCACATTTTTATGTTCACCACAGAGACTTTATCCTCTTCTACTGGATGTAAAAATTTTGATCAGGCAGGGCCAGCTCGATTAGTAGATCCCCTAGTGTTAACTAACCAGATGGCTTTTGCTAAATGCGTATCCCAGTACTTGAAGGTCCCACCACCCATTGCTCTCAGCATAGTCAGACCATTGTACCCTTTGATTTTCCCGGAGGCTGGTGTATTATAGGGTATGTGATACACCCACTCAATGCCATGCTCGCTGGCCCAGGAGCTCATGAGGTTGTTTCCGAAATGAGTCCCGTCATCTGAATCAATTCCTTCTGGGATGCCATGTCACCATAAGACTTCCAGTGGTTGTTTCCACCATTGTAAGCACATGGCACTTGCCTTGGCGGGTTTGTGGGAGTGTGATATAGTCAATCTGCCAGGCCTCTCCATATTTATATTTCAGCCATCGTCCTCCATACCAGAGAGGATTTAAGCACTTGGCTTGCTTGATTGCAATGCCTGTCCTGCATTCATGGATAACCTGTGCGATAGTGTCCATGGCCAAGTCCACCCCTTGATCATGAACCCGTCTCTATGTCTCATCTCTTCCTTGATGCCCTGAGGTGTCATGGGCCCATTGAGCTAGGAATAATTCACCCTTACATTGCCAGTCCAGATCCACCCATGCCACTTCAGTCTGATCCACCTGATGGTTGTTTTCATGTTCTTCAGTATCCTGACTCTTGGGTACATCTACATGATGTACTTTTACAACCAGCTTCTCTACCCAGGCAGCAATATCTTGTCACAATTAGGCAGCCCAGATGAGTTTGCTTCTGCACTGCCAGTCGCTCTGTTTCCATTGCTGTAACCACCCCCACAGGGCATTTGCCACCATCCATGAGTCAGTATAGAGGTAGATCACTGGTCACTTTTCTCATTCGGCAATATCTAAAGCCAGCTGGATGGCTTTCACCTCTGCAAAAGGACTCGATTCACTTTCTCCCTTGGCAGCTTCTGCAACTTGTTGTATAGGACTCCATACAGCAGCCTTCCACCTCCGATGCTTTCCCACAATATGACAGGACCCATCAGTGAACAGGGCACGTTACTTCTCATTTTCTGGTAGTTTATTACACAGTGGAGCCTCTTCATCACGTGTCACCTCTTCCTCAGCTGGTATTCCGAAATCTTTGCCTTCTGGCCAGTCTGTGATCACTTCCAGGATTCCTGGGCAACTGGGATTTCCTATTTGAGCCCGCTGTGTGATCAGTGCGACCCACTTACTCCATGTGGCACCGGTTGCATGATGTGGAGAGGGGACCCTCCCTCTGAACATCCAGCCCGGCATGGGCAGTCGGGGTGCCAGGAGGAGCTGTGCTTCACTGCCAACCACCTCCAAAGCAGCTCGAACTGCAGCTCATATGCTGCCAGTATCTCTTTTTCAGTTGGAGTATATTGGGCCTCCGATCCTCTGTATCCCTGACTCCAAAACCCCAGGGCTTGACCTTGAGTGTCCCCTGGTGCTTTCTGCCAGAGGCTCCAGGTAGGACCATTCTCCCTGGCTGTGGTGTAAAGCACATATTTTACATCTTGCCCTGCCCGGACTGGCCCCAGGGCTACTGCATGAACTATTTCCTATTTAATCTGTTCAAAAGCTTATCTTTGCTCAGGACCCCATTTGAAATCATTCTTCTTTCAGGTCACTTGATAGAGAGGGCTTACAATCAGACTGTAATTTGGAATATGCATTCTCCATAAACCCTCAATGCCTAAGAAAGCTTGGGTTTCCTTTTTGCTACTTGGCGGGGACATAGCTGCTATTTTGTTGATCACAGCTGTCGGGATCTGATGACGTCCATCTTGCCATTTTATTCCTAGGAACTGGATCTCCCATGCAGGTCCTTTGACCTTACTTTGTTTTATGGAAAAGCTGTCTTTCAGAAGGATTTGGACTATTTTCTTCCCTTTCTCAAAAACTTCTTCTGCTGTGTTGCCCCATATGGTCATCAATGTATTGCAGGTGCTCCAGATCTTCACCCTGTTCCAGTGCAGTCTGGATCAGTCCATGGCAGATGGTGGGGCTGTGCTTCCACCCCTGGGGCAGTTGGTTCCAGGTGTACTGGATGCCTCTCCAAGTGAAAGCAAACCGTGGCCTGCACTCTGCTGCCAAAGGGATTGAGAAGAATGCATTAGTGATGTCAGTTGTGGCATGCCACTCGTCTGCCTTTGTCTCCAGTTTGTATTGAAGTTCTAGCATGGCCGGCACATGTCTGCACAGCAGCACTCAGAGGCAGCGTGACTTCATTCAGGCCATGATAGTCTACTGTTAGTCTCCATTCTCCATTGGACTTTTGCATTGACCATATGGGGCTATTAAAGAGTGGGCGAGTCTTGCTGATCACTCCTTGGCTCTCCAGTAAACGAATTAGCTTATGGATGGTAACCAGGGAGTCTTCGTTGGTGCAATATTGCTGCTGGTGAACCATTGTGCTGGTGATCAGTACCTGATTAGCTTATGGATGGTAACCAGGGAGTCTTCATTGGTGCAATATTGCTGCCGGTGAACCATTGTGCCGGTGATCAGTACCCATTGTTCTTTAACCCTCACCAACCCCACAACAGAACGATCCTCCAAGAGACCAGGCAAGGTGGATAGCTGTTTAAATTTTTTCCATCTCCAAGGCAGCTATACCAAAAGCTTACCAGTACCCTTTTGGTCCTTGAAACACCCTCTCCTGAGGTAGCCTATGCCAAGGATGCACAGAGCATCTGGTCCAGTCACAATGGGGTGCTTTTGCCACTAATTCCCAGTTAGACTCAAGTCAGCTTCCAATGCAATTAGCTGTTGGGATTGCCCTGCCACTCCAGAAATACAGATGGGTTCTGCCCCTTTATAGCTTCATGGCATTAGAGTACACTGTGCACTGGTATCCACAAGAGCCTTATATTCCTGTGGATCTGACATGCCAGGCCATCAAATCCACACGGTCCAGTAAACTCAGTTGTCCTTTTCCTCCACCTGGTTGGCAGCAGGGCCTCTGTGGTCCTGGTCATAGTATTCGTTACTCACTTCTTGTAAATATACGAATCAAAAGTCCTTTCAAGAGGATCAGAAGTAGGATCAGCCCTTCTACTCTGTCTGGGGAACTGCCTGATGGAAACTGGATTGACAATTTTCTTGGTAGAAGTCCCTTTTGTGATTGTTTTTCCTTGCACCTTACATACCTGAGCCTCTAGGGTCAAGGTAGATTTTCCATCCCACTTCCTCATGTCTTCTCCGTGGTCACATAGGTAAAACCACAGGGTGGCCCATGGTGTGTACCCTCTATATCCTCTCTCTTGACCAGAGGAATGCTTACTCCTAATAGCTGAGATACTGGTTCTTCTGGGTGGGAAGCACAACATACCCTCTTTGAATCACTGGAACTCCCAGGACAGTTTCTTGGGTAGTTTCTTGGCTAGCATGTCTGGCAGTTTCTCCACAGCTTCATATTGCTGAAGCTGATGAGCCAATTCATCCACCGTTTGTTTCTGTCTGTCTTTCCAGGCCATTACTGCCAATGAGTTGGCATATGATGATAGTGTGCTCCGTACAAACTTCCACCACATGGGTCGCATGCACTTGACTTCATCTGGATCTTTGGATAACTGCTCATTGTTCAGGTCATCATAAATCACCTCTAGCATGGCTAATTCCCTCAGGTATGGGATACCTCTCTCCATGGTGGTCCACTTGCCTGGGTGACATACAATATCTCCCTTGAAGGGATACCTTTCCTTCATGCCTGACAGGCATGAGGGCTTGTGCTCCTTTTCCAATCGCTTTGTTAATGCCCCCTTCCTTAGAAAGGGATCCCAGCTGCTTGGCTTCCCTACCCTCTAGTTCCAGGCTACTGGGCCTGTTATCCCAGCATCAGAGCAGCCAGATGACAACGTGCTTACCTGGATGACAGCTGAAATCTTTTCACATATCTCACAGTTCGCTCAGGGATAGGGATCAGGTGTTTACCACCTCATTTATGAGTTGTTCTTCCTCCCTGCTGAGCAGTGGCTGCCTCTCTTCCCTCTCCTGTTCTTGTGATGGCCCTGATTTGGAGTAGTCTTCCTCCTCCATTTCTTCCTCCTGCTCCCTCTTAGAAGCTTATTCATCCCTTACCAAACAAACTGACTTCTGCTTCTAAGATTTCTTCTTCTGTATAGGGGCAACAGATACTGGCAAGAATTGGTTCTCTCGTTCAGCTGCAGTGTCTGTCGCAGGCGCTGGAGTAACCCCAGTGTTTGTTGTGGGAGTTGATCTCTGGGTGGTATGCTTAAATAGTTGTTTAACCCTAAACAAGACCTGAACCACATTCAGGAGACACAGCAATAGGAACATACTTGTTTGAACATCCCAAGGATATCCAACATTCTCAAGAACTATTCTACCTAGCTTGGAGAAGAAGGGGAAGATGAAGGAAGGTGTCTCCCTGTCCTGGAGCTAATTTTCTTTCCAGCAGGTACTGTGTTTTGGATTTAGTTTGTGAAGAATGTTGATAATCTTTTGTTCATTCATGCCTTTTTGTGCATTCATTCAGCTGTTTGTTCCCTTGCTTGCTCTCTCTGGAACTTGCTGTTCTGAGATAGCTGCTGGGGAATATTCCTGTACTGTGATTGCTGCTCAGGATGGGCTGTATTGG